>JANHGB010048258.1:0-16892 GCA_026283785.1 Coracopsis vasa
GGTTTGAATAGTGAGAGCAATGAAGGGTTCTACCTCATCTACACACTGTTTCCACCCTTTAAGGACTCTGAAGAAATTAACTAACAATATTTGGTTATTAATAATCTTTTTTACAATGGAAAGGGCATGTAAAAAAGTTTTTGGTGCAAAGAATTTGTAATTTCGAGCAATTCACTAAAAGGCTTTGACAATGCTAGCCCTCCCTACTTAAAGCTTCTAAGGTTTAATTTATTCCAGAGACTGGATAAGCAATGGTGAGAGGGTGAAGATTCTGTGTTTCAGTATTCAGTTTAGTGAGAGTGGGAAACTGTTTTTCTTTCCAGGCTCAGAAGAAAAGCCAATTGCCATAGAATAAGCTCTTCCTAGGGAAAAGGTTTTACTAGTATCAGAGACAAACTTGTATTTAAGGTTACTAATCCCAAATTACTTTTTCTTCAACAAAGACATATTATTAGATACTAAGAATTTGCAGCTATTTCATCCTAAATGTAATCTGTGCTTGTTTATAGATTACATGTGCTTGCTCTGAATAACTGGTAGCATTGCTGAGTGAGTGAGTCTAACTTTTTTAATAGAATAAGTAGTAGAAATTAAATGCAAATGAAAATATAATTGCCTACCCCCTATAAGTTTTCCATACTAGGATACACAGTCAATAAAAATTACCTTTGGTTCAGAATGGAAAAGCATTGCATGCATTAAAAAAACCCCAAGTATTCAAAGAAATCATGTGCTTATGACATTCCTTGTTAACCATATTGTAACACAGCTGTCTTCTAAAAATGTGAGAGCTAATCACCAACTAGTAAAAGTTTATTTTATATTAACAAATTTAACCAAAAGAAAAGAAAAAACAAAGTTTTTCTTTAATTCTTCATAGAATCATAGTGCAGTTTGGGTTGGAAGGAACCTAAAAGATCATATAGTTCCAAAACCAATGACATGGGCAGGGACATCTTCCACTCGACCAGGTTGCTCAAACACCCATCCAACCTGGACTTGAACACTTTCAGGGGCATCCACAACTTCTCTGAGCAACCTGTTCCAGTGTCTCACTGCTCTCACAGTGAACAGAAGAATTTCTTACTATTATCTCATCTAAATCTACCTCTTTCACTTTAAAACCACTCTGCCTTGCTCTCTCTCATTACAAGCCAGTCCTCCACAGACACATGGACAAGATGATCAATTCACACCTCTCCAAGGCTTATTTTTTGCCTCTAAATTAAAGTGAACAATTTTTTAAAGTATTCTCCTCTCACCTTAGAAATACTGTATTTGTACTGTTTTCCTCATATGAGAGAAATTCATACATAGTCTCACATTCAGTCATTTGAGCATAAGTAATACTTTGCTGCCTTGATTATTTTGACTGCAAAACAATATTGCCTTTTTCTCAGAAGGTCTGATTCTGAAATGTACACTCAGTGTAATAAAACATTGATTTTAAACAGTTATTCATATGAAAATATGTATTTTCATATGAACAGGGTTGTAGAATCAGGCCAGAAACATGCAAGTCACCACGTAAGAATGGATTATAGGACTGGAGATGGATAACTGTATGAACCTGCAAACTACATTGTATTCTTGATTGTATTTTGAATCTCCTTTTGTATTAAAGGTTTACAAGTTATAAAGATGCCCTATGAGAATTGCCAGACAGTGCTTTAATAATTATAGATCCTGCCTGAGCAAACCTTCTACACACACATAAATCCAATTCATTTCCTCTGGTATCTGATTTCAGCTGAAGTTGAAACCTGTCAGTACAAAGAACTAGCTAGCAAGGAACTCCACAAACAGGACAAGAACAATGAAACAGATTTCAGTTCTGTAAATGAATAAATATAACTATACAGATAACAATAGTGGATTACATGGGTGACATGCAAGAATGGGATTTGCCTATTTCATCCCTTATCTCTTCACCATCCTAAGTCACTTTCTACTACAGCCTTGTTTTTGTCCATACAGCCAACTTGGAAATCTCACATTCCTGAATACTCCCCAAAAAGCAACACCGCTTTAAAACTTGCAGTGGTTCATTCCCTGCTCATCTATTAGGGAGCTATGTAAGAAAAGTCAGTGGTGGTGGAGAGAGGACAGTTTATCCTGGAGATTCATGGTTGCAGTGAACACTGTAACCACTTGCAGAGAATCTCCAACCTTGTTACTTCTGCTGCATGGTGCAACAGTGCAGGCAATCACAAGCCAGAGTAACCTTTGGCAGCCTAAGTGCTCTTAGACATACGCAAATGAGACGCAAAGTTTGTGTAGCTGCACAGGTGGAGAGAATCCTGATGTTTCTTTTATGGAGTACTTTAAGTGCTGGGACATATTGCAAGAGTGCTCTATGTCTTTAGGTATGTGAATAGTAGATTAGTTGTTTGTATATGGTAGTCAAAAATAGGCGGCTGGCTAACAGAAGAGTTCCTAAGTTTTACGAGGTCCATAAAACTTGTTGTTGTACAGAGTACTTGGCTTTTGCTAGCAGTCTCTTACATCAGCTTTAATCAGGTTTCTCTTTGCATCATTGTGGGGGAGGCAGTACTCCAATTTTGTTCAGTGACTGTTACAAAAGGCCCAATCTAAGTCCAGGCTTAGTAGCCCACTGGAGTGAACAGGGCTTATGGAATCACTTGAGTGCTTTGCTGATCAGGGGCCAACATGGGTGACAATACCCCACCAAGGAGCCAGGCACCCAGTCTCAGTTTCTTTGGAGATATTTCCATGGTGTGAGTTTGTTTGGGGTTTTTTTTTCCCTTTTTATTTGTTTGGTTTGTTGTTTGGGTCTTTTTCAAGCAGGAATAAGCTGTACAGAATGAAAATGTGTGATATCCTCTTGTATATGGAAAACTTCATAAACAAGAGCAGATGCTTCTGGTGCAGAGGTATTAGAAAGGCATTTATTTTGAAAAGAGCAGTTACAGACTCTTCATAACTCCCCTCTGTTTCTTGGATGATGAAATGGTTGAGCACTGAGACCTGAGGTGGGAAGGCTCACTAACCAGTTACTTCCTCTATAAAATAGACACTAAAGAGGAATTTGATTTGGATCCTCTCTTCTGCACATTCCACCACACACCTTGGGTCTGAGCTCAAAACCACTGAGGTCAGCTGGATGACTACCCTGCAGTTCAGGGAATACTGTATCTGGTGTAGACTTGGAAAATGTCAAGGAAGCATTCCTGGTATTGCTAAGGACATGGGCTGTCCTTATTTGTCATGGCCTTAGAAACAGACAATCAGTGCTACGTTTAAACTAAAAATTTAGAGAAAACTAGAAAAGAAGGTCAGAAACAACAATGGTCTCATTTGCATTCAGGTCCCATTTTTCACATCAACAAAATATAAAGCAGAGCCTAGGAGGAAGAAAGATCTAGTGCTGGCTTCCTTCTAACAAAGCCGTGACTAATGGCTTTATAAAAGGTATAATGGCATTATACCTTTTTATTTTATTTTTTAAACTGAAGCTAAAGTGAGGGAACAGGAGGAAAAAAAAATCCTTGCAAATAGAGCTTACATTATGCTCATGGCCTCTCAGGAAGCCTGCACAACAGGTGCCTCCCTTAGCCCTTTCTCCTATAGGATGGATCTCCTCCAGTTTCCCTGGTTACTTGTTGTTAAAACAAGGGCTGCTGTACACTGTGCATGTTTTCCCTGATGAGATTGTATTTTTGCATTATTTGGGAACCTGGATACAAGTTCACCCCTCCAGCAAAACAAACAAATATTAAAAAAAAACCCACAAAGCTCATTTTGCAATGTCAGCCTAGGTAAAAACCCTTTAGAGACATTTTACTCATCCTTTTACTCTGAACAAAACCAGCAGAATGAGGTTCTGAACAGGCTGATCATACGCCAATGCCATTTTCATTGGGTTTGGGTTTGAGTTGATAGGAAGCAAAATGAATTTATTTAGTGCATTACAAATAGAGCTTAGTTCAAAGAGTGAATATAGCAAATTATCCTTCCTTTCACCAAAAGTAAAACTTATGTTTTGAAGTATGTGAAAAATTCTTCTTTTTAATGGTATATGGCTCTTTAAATTACCTTATTTATCTGGATAAAAACTGGTTTAGTTGACACCCTGGCTTAGGTGAGCCAGTAAATATTTGTACAACTAACATCAGAAAAGGAAAAATTATTCAAGGCATGTTTGCTTTTGTTTAGGCAAACAGAATGACAAAAATAAAATTGTGTCCTGTAAAATTAATGCTTAGTGACATCTTACTTTTTCAAGTACTGTTATTACGCAAAGCTCTGGATCTGTCAGCATAGTCCTAATATCAAATGCATGAACCTTTTCCGCATCATAGCAATAATATTAGCAGATTCAAGAGGCACATGCTTTCAGATACGTAATTTCATATGTAAGAAAACTGCTCTTGGATTGGCTGGGTACCAAATAATTCTTTTGTTCCAAGATTTGAGAACAAATTGAGGTAGAGATGCGGGCGAAGAAGATAGAATATGCTAGCTGAGGTCTTCTAGGACAACTAAAAAGGCTCGCCTTTTCACAGGCTTTCCATAATCATCTCTGATTCGGAATGATAAATCCACATTGCTTGGATTTTCCAAAGCATACCATTCCAAGGGATTACTAAAAGTATTCCTAATTTATTTGGGGTTTTAGATAACTCCATATTCATTTCTTAGTGACTTTCAATGGCATCTAGGATTTGCAGAAAGGCCTCAGGCACTTATCTGGAATGTGAGTGTAAGAACCTGTGGAAAAGGTTTTGCTGCTCTTTCCCAAAAGCTCTTGGTTTGGTAATTTGTAGGTAGTCCAAATCCAAGTCATTGCAAGTTTGGATGCTTATGGAATTCAGGTAAGGGTCTGCCATATTCAACACATCCTGGTTAAGCCCAAGAACTAAAACAAAAGAAAAGAAAGTCTGGGTTCTGAAAGATTCCTCGTTTCTGTCAGTTTTGAGGTCCCTCAGAGTACCGTGGTTCAACCAGGATGTCCAACTGACATGACATCAGTCTGCCTGTTCACTTCCTTGTGTGTGCTTTGGTCACCTGTGAATCTTCAAGCCAAAGGCCTGAAAACGAGACTCCAAACACAGTAAGAACCAAAAAGGACAAGGCTCTGAGAAGTATGAAGTAATGAGGGGGGATTCAACCAGTGGCTCATGAGGGGGCCAGAACAAAGGCAGGATCTGCGTAGTGAGCGAGGTGACTGACTGGAGGCGGTGGAGGGGCCAAGGCAGCTCCTTGGCAGCCCCAGACTCAGGGATAGCACTCCTGGCTCTTGCACCTGCTATGTCCAGGACTGCAGCCCAGTCTTCTCCTGTTTTACAGGCCATCACTACGTCTCAGAGGAAATAATTTATTATAATGAGGGTCACTGTGTTCCCAGGTCATCTAATATATCCATCACCATGCAGGTGACCTTCTGTCCCTGTTGAAATGAAAACAGTTTCGTTACTGGGCTTGCCTGGGCTCTTGGGCTTTGTTCCTCCAGCTCAAGTTCTCCATGTGACTGTGGACACAACACCTGATATTGTTACCCTATCAGCTTTTTTCAGCTGTTTGACTTAAGAAGAAAAGTAAGACAAACTTCTCTGTGCTGTGGTGCCATGCAACAAGTGGCTGTGAGAGTCTCAGATCCTCTGACACAGAGGACCTTGGAGAAACAGATGGTGTAAATGCTCCTTGCCTGGTTTAAGTCTGTTTATGAAGAATTTCAACTGTTATTAGCCCGATTGCACATTTACCTACTGAATCTACATAGCTTCCTGCTGTGACTACTTGGTAGCCAGAGGAGCAGAGAAATTTGCAATAAAAAAACATAACAGTGGCAGGGTATAAAAAACTAGCTTTGAAAACGCTTATTTCCAAGCATACTGCTAGAACCAGAATGTCTACAGATTTTTAGGCATATACAAGAGGCACTAGATATTTCAATATCACTTTGCTGTGGGCCTTTGGCTTGGAGAGTTGTCTGGTTTCCAGAAAACCTCAGATCAAAAGTTGCAATCTCTTAAATCTATGAAAGCAGAAATCAGCCTTTCCAAGTACTAAATCTGTATTTATTTTTAATTAGGAGCTTTTACTGTTGGCTTGCTAAACAACAAGAAAAGGTCCCAGCCCTTCAAGAAAAAAAAACCACACAAAAAACCTGTAGCCGTTAAGCTGAAGACAGCTTCTTTATTTTGTGAAGTTACTTTTCAGCAATTGGTCTGCTTTCCATCATAGTAGGTCCTATCTTATCCCTACTCCCTCCGCAAATCTGTGGCAGCGAAGAGTTTCCAGGTAGAGCAACAAGACAAACACGTCCTTCCCTGAGGGATGCTGCTGAAGGCAAACAGCCTCTTAGGCATCAAGAAGAGCTGGAAAAGCTGGCCCACACAGCCAGGGCAGCAGGAGGCCACATTACCTGAGCAGATGACACTATGCCTACAATGGGAGAAACAAGAATCCAGAGACAGCACCTATTAGTGACCTCTGAAGAAAACAGCTGCCAGGTGGAGGTAGGAGAGCTGGAAAGGGCAGGGTGTAAATGAACACACTGAAGGGTCACAAAGATCTCCCACCCTTTTTGCAAAGGTTTTGCAAAAAGATCTGCCACCCTTTCAGCAGGGTTTCCCTGCCTTCTTTAATGGAGGCAGACAGAGACAAAACAGGTTGAACATTCACAGTCACTAGATACTGTTAACAATCATTAAGCTCTGCTGCCCAAGTCAGTAAAATACCAGTTGTCTCAGCCCCAGATTAAAACACTACCTAACAACCTTTTGGAGTACACCCTTCTATACAAGAGAAGTTTCATTATTTCTGTTTTTGTTTTGGGGCGTGCTTTTCAAAGATACAGACAGTATCAACATTGGATGAAAGACACAGTCATCCTTCAGTCTGACTTTAAAAAAAAAACAGCAAAAGCAGAACTGTTATTTTGCACTGGTTTTTAACTGTAACAAAATTTCCTTAATCATTCGGCAAACCTGCCATAGAAAGACTTCCCACTACCACTTTCCTCCTACTTCTGCTAAAGTGGTGTAAAAAAAGCTGGCAAATGATAACTTCAAATTGCACTTCAGTAAGGTAAGTAGGCTGCCAACAACAAGGAACTCAGATACCTTAAGTATATGAGCAAAATGGAGCCTATCTTTTCTCCACATCAATTTACATGCTGTAACCCAGAATGCTTCCATGTTTCATTTTGTTTGAATAAGTGAAAAAAGGTTTTACAGGAATTTCCCTTATTTAAAAATGACCTAATTAGTCCCAAAGTTTGCATAGATTTCAAACAAAAAATCAAGTGCAGTGAGACATAGCCATTCTTTGCTTTGTTTACCCATCTGTTTCTCTGCATTTGGAGCACAGAGGAAACGCGGCAGAACTATTTAATGCAAATGGTACTGGAATATGGAACAAGTTACCAGTGCTGGAGTTAGTGAAGAACATACATGTGTTCAAATTACCGGAGATTTGTTTCTTTGGTAAGGAGGATTGAGGGATGAAAATGCAAAACTGTGGATTCAGCTTAACTAAACAAAGGGATTGATACTATATTTTGGACCGGATGCCTTTTTCCTGAAAAGATTTTGCTTCCAAATGATTCAGGTGCAAACTTGTTGTCTGCTGAGACTGAGAGCCAAGAGCCCTAGATATTGCTTCTGGGTGTGACACGTGAATGCAGGAAGGGAGTTTCTGGTTGTTTTTCTTCTGATGCAACTCTCACTTTTTTATCCGTAAAGTATGAGCACTATGAAAGGAGTCCTACAGGCTTCAGCTGAGGACTGGATTTTGGCCAGGCCTGAGTGGGTACAAAGGGAGGGAAAGAAAGATGGGCCAGGTTTGGGGGGTTATTAAGGATCTGCTTCATGTTCAACAGGGAGGCTGTATGGTGCAAGGAGCCTCCCTGAAACTGGCTGTAGACTGAGCATCAGTTCGGTAGTAAAATCTGTTGGGCAAGAGCAATGGTAATGCCACATGAATAACAAAAAGCAGAAAAACATGTACTCCCTTACATGTTTTTCTGCTGAGGCAAAATTCCTCTGATATCCACAGAGGCAACACAACTCTGAATCACCTGAGGACTGAGGTTTACCCACAAGGCATCATCTCAACCCAGGTGATTGCAAGGGCTTTGATACTCGCTCAGACACAGAACTGAGCTAACACGTCTGCAGGACTTCTAAATTAGAGCTGGCTCAGGTCCAGGTAGTTCGAAGCGTAAGCAAAGGAGCCTCATGTCTGTCTGAAATGTCCGTATAGATGGATTCTCAGATAGGATGCTCTGAAGTGTTGCCTCTTGTGGTTACAGTAGTGTGTGGGTGGCTGAGTTCTCTGAATCACACATTGTAAAAACAGCAGTTTGACAGTTCCATTAACAATATAGATGGGTTGGGTTTCAGTATGAAACCCCTTCTTTTCGGAATTCCCCAGATCTGAGGAACCGGTTGAAGGAAAAAAAGAATCTGTTTCAGAACTTGAAAGGAATTCATGTCCTTCCCACAACATTTACTACTGGGAAACATTACTAACTTTTACTATAAAAGCTATTGACCAATAAGTCTTCTAGTGTTTCCCTGGTAGCCCAACAAAGTGCAAGTGAAGAGGCTGCAGGGTGAGTGCTTCGCTTTACAACATTAAAAAATAAAGTAAAATCCCCACCTTGTGCAGGCAAATACCCATGCACACAGAGTACCCTCAGATCTGCAGAAAGAGTCTGAAACTCAAAATAATGGCAAAGCTTACCAAAATTTATCAGGCTATGTGAACATGGGGTATTCACACCACAACATAATGAAAGCCATCAGAGCTCCAACTTCATGTGGCTTTCACAGACCCACAGCATCTGCTTGCTTTGTTTTGGAATTTTGCCTGTGCCCCATGAAAGTCACTGCTTCGAGAGAAATATGTAAAGGAGTCACTTTGGGTTTACAGAGCAGGAACAGCAGGAACTTCTGAGCTGAACCATTCCAGGTGCTTGTTAAAACAGGTTTAGCCAAATGAGAAAGGAGAAAGATCCACAAGGGTTATACTGCAGGGAACAGACAGTCTGATATGCCACTGCCTTACATTTTTGCAGTCATTAATTTCCACATGTGCAAACTGGGAGACCCTGCTGCATCATAGACTCTGCTGCATCATAATTCCTTGGTTAGTTATAACAGGAACTACTCCATATCCCTGTAAATGAACATATAGATTAAAAACCAAACAACCAAACAACCAACACAACAGAATATGGGGACTCACTCAGCCTTTACTTCCAAGGAAAAGTACAGCTTATGCACAATGATATGCATTAAGGCTTTCTGTCAAGGATATGCAGATTTTCCTCACCCACTAAATATCTTCCCCTGAATACCCAAAATCCAACAGTAAGTGAGACTGCTGCATTGCTCTTCACTGGAAATTGGTCTGAAATGGGACAATGAGTTGAGTCATCAGTTAAAGATCACAAGAAAGTGTAGACAGATGTTCTAAGTAAGACAAAAAACCTGAAGTGAGAATTTACCAAGAAGAGTTCTTCTGAAGATGCAAACAGGAAAGGACAGGGGGTTTTATGTCTCTGTGAAGTACATGAGGGAGGTGCCATCTGAGTACTGTAAGTAGAAGAGTGTATGAGCAGACAAAACAGAGCTGGAGTGAGGCCACATCTTTGTCAGCGTCACTCAGGAAGCCTGACTTCACTCTGTGGGACCCAAACAGCAATGCTCTAGACAGCAGCCCTGGGCCTGAATGACGAACGCTCCAGCAGACAGAGGATAAGAAGGAAGTGACTATACAACACAGAACTATTATTCAGCCTTATTACACTGTAGTTGTTCAGTGTGGTTCATGTGGATTTGCCTAGGCATAGAAAATATGAAACAAACATTGACTGTATTGGAAACTCATAGACCTCAACATGCAATTGTAAAGATGCACGTATTATCAACCAAGAATTCTGATGCATACCAAAGAACACAGTTCTTGGCACAACACAATTTAATATTTTTATCAGTGACCTGGAAATAGACATAAAATCATAAAATAAGCTTGGGAGGAAGTCTAAGCTTTAAAATGGGCTGGACACTGACAAGAAGAATTTAGGATCCTGAATAAATATTGAGCTGAGCAGTACATCTGGAAACAAAGACTGTAAGCCACGACCTTAGAAGACGAACATTTTCTCTGGAGAAACAGGGAGTCTACAAAAGCAAAAGGAGAAGCTGCTGCTGTTTATCAGGTAATATAAGTTCCTGGTGTGGTGCTCTGCCCAACAGAGTTATGGCAGCTCAAGTACATAGAATCATAGAATAGTTTGGGTGGGAAGGGACCTTAAAGATCATCCGATTCCAACCCCTCTGCCATGAGCAGGGACACCTTCCACTAGACCAGGTTGCACAAAGCCCCATCGAGCTTGGTCTCAAACACTTACACAGGCATGAGCAGCATTGAGCAGCATTGCTTTGTCCAGCTGTAATATCCACAGTTCAGAGAGAATTCCAATAAATTCAAGGAGGCTAAGTCAAAGACCCTGACAATGACTGAAATATTAAAAAATAGATCTTTGCATAGGCACAAGGTTCTTATTGCATTTTAGCCTCCCAAAGAAAATGTTAGAGTGACATGGCTACTATCTATAATTTTACTAACCAGGAAAAACAAGTAGCAGATTCTTCACACCAGTAGACAAAAGTTTCACAAGGTTTTGCTGGCTAGGCACTGTGGTTAAATGAATTCAGATTAGAGGCTGGGCACAACTTTTTAACAGTTAAGGTTAATAAGTACTGGAACACCTTAACAAAGGCTGTGATTTCTTCTTGGAAATATTAAAAACCTTAATTTTAAGGAGTCAAGTGAGACAAGCTGAGTATTTTGGATGTGAACACACGGCCCTTCTCAAGCCCAAGCATACATGGACTCCAAAATTTATGTGCACCCTCCTGCACATACACCTGGAAGCTCAGGTTTGGGAGCTTCCCAGCTGCAACAGGGGAAGATGCTCCAGCACAAACTACTCCTTAATGTCCTCTGCCTTCCCCCTGCTTTTTCAGTGACCAAAGAAGGTTGCAAGGCTGACAATGGGCTGACTTACAGCTACCAAACATAAACACAGTGCTAACACTCATCCTTCCTCACACAACGGGAGCTGGAACCTTGTGGTAGACCAGGTGATTGCACTGGTCAGTTTTCCAGGATGAAAAGGGTGGGGTTTTGTTGGGAAGGGTCATGCGTGGGACATTGTTTTGTTATGTTTTCTTTTAAAACATGTCACCATATGGTTTCCGTGTTTTGAAGTAGTGAACTCCTGCTTTGTGCAGAGGAGAATGGTTTTCCTACACAGGGGATGGGTGAGTTTTTACGAACCATGGAAAGTCATGCTGTTCGTTGGCAAGGGCTTGAGTACACACATTTTTCAGTTCATATTGGAGAATATAAAACTCAGTAAACATCAGGGAGGAAAGAAGGCTGCCTGGTGTGGTTATGATCTGAACCATGACATGCACATTTCAAAATGTCCTTTTGGGAGAAAAAAAAATCTGAAAATATTACAGACAAGGGACCACGGAAGCGGAAGGGTTCTGAGAGAGAGTAGGTAATTTGGGAAACAGCCTTGAGGCTATGATGAAATCTCTGTAACTTAGACCACATAGCAGAGCAAAAGTTTGGGCTGATTTAGAGATTTCTTGCCCTGTTCTCCTAATGGCTTGAAAGGCAGGCTGCCTCTGTAGGTGTGTATGTTTTGTATACTGCTTTGTAAATCTATTGGCGATCACAAGATACAGGAATGCCATTTTGTAGCATGACGTATAGTGGACGTGGTGGTGTTGTCTAGTGGACCTGCTCTGTTTTATTCTCCTGCTGAAGATCATGATAAATGGATTTTGAAAGGATCAGTTGTTCAGATTAACTTAAGATCAAGATATTCTCTGTTATGTCCATATGTTATGTCTTCTAGGCACTTCATTTGTTTATTGCTTTGCAAATTTCTTTGCAACATGGTTGCTGAGGATTTTCAAGACTCATATTTGACAATATTCTGGGTGTCCAGTAAAGAGGGAAATAATTTCCTGTGGTACACTGCAGTGTCATGTAATAGAGCTCCAGGGAAATTTACCCATTCCTTTCTAACACACCCCCTCCCAGAACAATGGTGAAAATGGAGTCATGATACTTAGAGATTTCCACCATTTAACTTCCTGAAATGAAAACCATAATGAAATACCATGCACGCTATAGTACTGTGTAGTCAGGAAAACTAGACAAAGTCTTCCATTGTACCAGTCTGCTTGTTATGGGAGAGGATCTGCCTACTTTGGTGTAACAGGATGTACTGCATATTTTGTAGTTTTGCCCAGTGCTCCGATCCCTGTGGGCTAAACCTTTTCACCAACAGCAATAAAAGAAGAAAAAGACTGAGGCCCTTCTCTTATACCACTTTTATTTTAGGGGGATATTAAATACAAAGAGCTTCACTCTTGGTGGAAATTGTCCAACTGACTCCAGGATACTGTGTAATCATTAGGAACTGGAAAAACTCAAACTGCCTGTCTGTAGTGGCTTGGATAAGACCTGCTGGGTGAATTCCAGAAATGAATATTGCAGCTGTGATGAGACTTCTTATGCTTGGTTTCTCCTTCCAGGGTGAATTGTGCCCTTATGCCCAAGGCCAGCATAAGCCTATGCACCATTTGAGACCCATTTAAGCCCTTAAAATAGGACTAACGTAGCATTTAAATGTTACATGGACCTCCTGGCCCTTTTGACGGAAGTGTATGCACTACAAGATATGAGTTAATCATTACAATGTATGCTATCCACTGTTAAAGACAGTAAAATATATTCAGAAAAATACCTTCCTATCTTATATATGTGTTCTCTTACCATTTCTTCATACAGCATCCTAGCCTGCAAAACTGTCTAAAACATTTGCACCTGAAAAGTAATATTGTGTAGCCCTCAACTGACACTGCAGCCTGTTTGCATCCTTCTGGTGTTTAGTAGTAGTAGGAAGTAGCGCAGCTCAATAGGAGGAGACCTGGAAAGCAGAACAGTTGTTATTTAAGGATGTGGCATACACTCAGTATGCCTTTAAGTAGATTTATTTAGTCTAGTCTAGTCCTGTGCCCATGGGAACGTATCTTCTGGTTAAGTTTCATTCCAAAGGAATCCTGTTTGTGTGCTCCATGACCCATACCTGGTGCAAACCAAAGCACAGCAAGTTGAGATGATAGAGAGAGGAGAGTCACTCCAAAAGCACATTCATGATCCAATGCTAAATGCACACCAATGTGCCTTCTTAGACAACATACAAGACAAAGAAGCGCTTACAAAATGATCCTACTTGTGGGTTAATGTTACAGAAGTACCTGTGGGGAGAGCATGTTGCATGGTCTCCATGTTTCATAGCAAAGATTTCTATTTCAAGTGAGGACAAGCCAGACGAAGCTTTGTGCCAGGCAGTGGTACCACCTGACAGAGTGTCCCCGTCAAGGATAGCACTCCTGGCTCTTGCATCTGCCATGTCCGGGACTGCATAGACTGCAGTCCCCCCACTCCGGGCTCCTGCTTCAGAGGACCTGCAAAGTTCTCTCTCCCTGAGTTTCAGGGCAACCAGAATTCAGATGGAAAAATCTGGCTGCACACAGCAATCAGAACTTGGTGTCTGAAGTGGTGCAGCGTGTGTATTAATGCCAGGTGAGATCTGGCAAGGGACTGCTTGTTTTAAATTTCTCTTTAATCACTCTTACAGTTTTAACTTTGAAGTCTAGGGAAGTACATATTCTGGCTTATGCCTTAGATGACACGGAAAAAGATATTCCACCTACAGTACTGGAATATCATTTATAGATGTGTAAATTCATAAAGCTATGCCTCTAACAGTTTGCCCACATGGAACTATCCAAATTTGCATCAACTCAGAACTTTCCTGAAAAAAAAGAGACATTTCTTTTATTATAATTGCCCAGTATTTCAGATCCAGCTCTTTCAGAATATATGCAAAAACATATATCCAGCCTGTGTACAAAAAAGAATGAACAAGATTTGGGTAAAGTGGGCCTGCTAAATCAGTATTGAAATACATTTTGTTTAGACATAGCTCATTAAAAATTCTAAGGCACATAGCTGGTTGAAAGGGTAGATTCACAAATGGTGCTGAGAGGACAGGGAGAAGCTGAACATAAAAATCTTTGAAAAAAATTTAAAGAAATAATGATAAAAAGCAGTAAGGTTTGGAGGGGTACAAGAATACTCAGATTTATTCAAGTTCTGTTTTTCTACTACAGATGTTCTGCTAACTAGAGCAAAGATGTTCAGAGACCACATATTGGCTGTAAAATTCTAGGACTGAGATTAATTAAATGTCTGCTGCTCCTCATACAAACTAGACTCCAGAGTTTTTCAGGCTTTCAAGTTTTCTGAAAGAACAGCTGTAGAATACATCATGTGCATATCTTGCACTCTCAAAATGTATTTTTATAACAAGTGTCATTTTTTTATAGGAAAAGTTTAACATCTTACCCTTCCTCTGATTATCATGCCTCTGTTCAGAAGAAATAAAAAAAAAAGGGGGTCTGATACTTGCTATACCAACATCTGATACTTCCTGCAGAGCACTGCATCCACCCAACATGTGTTTTTAAACAAAACTCATAGTAGTTCCAATGGTCACAATTTTTCACTTATCTTACGGTTTCCATGAGTTCATTTCTTACAACAGTTGTAGGAAGGTGAGGACCCCATTCTGGTCTACTGTCTAGATCAATACCTAGGAAATATAATTTTTCATTTGTGCCTCCTTTTCCTCCTGACTGGACAACGTCATAGCTTCTTCTGATCAGTAAACTCACCCCTCCTCTGGATCCTGCTATGCAGGCAAAAGATATACTTTTGTTACGTGATGTATTTTTCTATACGATTAATCTCTCAGAAATCTCTTCCTCCTCCACAAGTGGATATCCTAACAATTTGATTGCTAGCCAGGCCTCAGAAAGTTTCCTATTTTAATTTGATATGGTACCTACCAATTCACAATATTCTTGTCTTGTTACACTAAAACAATACAGCTATTTAAACGGTGCCCAACCCAGTTTTAACACCATACTCCTTACAACTGCCTCCTTAGCTTTTACAGAAACGTGAAGCTGATGTCAAATGTAAAATTTTCAGCCTGCTGGAACTGTTATATACTTGATACATTACTTACACATGACACTTATAAAAACATAAACCCCAAGCCAAAGGCGTCTCCTTCGCTCACACATGGCTGTAGTTGAAGAAGATGTCACTGACCATAAAGAAGCAAGTAAAACATTTTGCCTTAAAGCTACAGTGCTTCACACCAAAAAGATTAACATTTCTTACCAAACATGACTGCTTTAAGTTCTTGTAACTGAAGACATTTTTATTCTAAACCTGGCCAATTACAACAACTACAGGTGGTGGTCATATGCAATGGTGGCCTGTGATGGCCATGAAGGTACAACCTAATGCCTTCCAGGAACACATACTGAGGAACACCAGCTTGTGTCTTCATTGTGAAAATACTTTTTAGTTGTTTTCCTGAGGCAGACATTACTTGACCTGTAAATAAATAATTTAGGGCTTACAAAATCTTTGTACTGGACTCCTTAGAAATGCCAGCTGTGTGTAGAGGAAATGCCAGCCATGGAAATGAGAGAACGTGCAGCCCACAGCAAACTTCCCACTACTGTCTTTGCCACATGCAATATGAGAAGGATGAAGAAGTTAGTTCAGTCTCCAGAAGCACTCAGTTCCCAACACATCTGGCAAGACTGGCAGGAAGGATAAACCAAAAATGGTGATGTTGGCTTATTTATCAACCACAAACCCATTTCAATATCAAGAAGCAATTTAGAGTCAGTCAAAACACCAGCCAGGAGGTCCATTTGAATGGCTTTTCATAGCATTCAAAGATGTAAAGACACATAGTCCAAATAAGGGACAATGTTAACTATGTTGCTGTCCTAGGGTGGGGGTCAAAGGCTGCATAATTTATTCCAAATGTCAGTATATCTAGCCCTTTCCAGAATGCTAACCAAAAATATTCATCTTTAAGAGTTCTTTGCAGAATTACTCATAATGAGTATTTTATTTAATAATGAGCCCTTTAGAAATTTCTTCAGTGGTTTTAATGCATTGCCATAGGAAAGCTTTAAAATTAATAGACTTGAACATTATAATCACAATGTTTGGACTGTTAAAACTGCTGACAAGACTAATAAACCGTGGTGGATTTGAGAGGTATTGCTGGTGGATTTGAGCAGAGTATCACTGATATATTTCTACGGGATAAAGAGTCGAAAAGCCTCCTGTTGCAGGCAGGCGTGATCTTGGTGATATGCTTATTAAAAATGTTCCATGAAGTTAACAGAGGCTTTCAGTTCTCAGGAGGAACAAAGCTGTCCCATATTAAGAACCATGTTGCTACAGGTAGATTCTTGGATAGAAACATCCCCAAACCTTGGTCCAGTTCCCAGTTATAGGCCTGTGTTGATCACAAGTCTATCAAATGTTGGCTGGTTGATATTAATTTGAACATGCTGAACGGGCAATTTTTTGGGGTTTGATTGTATCTTTCTATAATTTTATCCAATATCCAATTATCTCCAGTAGTAAATTGATGTGTCCCCTGTGCAATTACATAGCAATATCAAACACTCCTAACAACACAACAATAAAAGCTGAGCAGATTTTTGTTTTATTTCCAAGAAGGAAGAGTTAAGTTAATGGTGAAAGACAGGCGGTGTTGGGTAGGGCATCTCTGCTAGGCCTTGACTATCAGGAGACTGTAGGCAGCACAGGACTAATTTGTTGACACCTTGGATTTGTGGTTTTCTACCCCTGGCAATGTGACTGAGAACTGAAAAAGACATGATGTAAAAGAGGACCCTTCTATAAGACTGTTTGAAGGACATGTG
>JANHGB010048259.1:0-19572 GCA_026283785.1 Coracopsis vasa
TGGTACTCGAGTGTGGCACTCAGCGTCACAGACTCATTCAGGTGGGTCAGCTGAACACAGACTTTCTCAGGAGAATCTGTGTGTATCAGAAAGGGTAGTAACACCGTATACTGCCTAGGAACAGAGGAGAAGGATGGGTCAGAAGAACCAGGAACAGGCAAAAAGAGCTGTACAGAAAGAACAAATAAACCAATCTGATTACTACAGCCTTCAATGTACAGGGAGTAAGGTGCATTTTCTAGGAGTGTAACAAGATTTCCAGCATGTCTGTAAAGAAGGGAAAAGCAGAAGGCCAGCCTCAAAAGTAAAATACCACAGGAAATCCTCAATACAAATGTCTGGAAGGGATTGTGTTTTTCCAGGTTCTGGCACAACAGCAGCATTTCCTCCTGGGACCCTGAATAATGCCAGTGTGGAAAAGACAACTGCCACCTTTGCTAGACACCATTAGTAGGACCCAGGAGCCACATGACTTGCAGTACCCAGTGAAGAAACACCACTGAGTACACACTGCAAACTGCAGATTTACTCTCATTCTTCACAGAGTGGTGCCAGACCTTAAGCAAAACAACTGGAGCATATTTCAGGTTTCCAGGGAAGGAAGCCCCTCTGTCTCAGCCCAAGCAGGGGAACCCTGCTCAGTCCTATACAGCCTCCCTCTCAGTGGAAGCACTTGCCGTAGTATCCTGGTGCCCAGAACTGCATCTGGGAATCAAACCTGATTCACCTAATGGCAACAGTGCCCCCTTTTGGGTGGGCAAGGACTGGCCTCTGATGGCCCCTGGGCAGCAAGTAGCTGGGAGAAGAGCTCAACACCTCAGCAGTAAGGTAGGGGAGGCTCTGACATCTCTACATCCATCATATGCTTATCCTGCATTTGATGAAAGCACTGCAGCACAGCCTTGCTGTGCTGGGAGGAAAAGACATTGCCAAAAAGCCAGAGAAGAAAGTTTCTGGGAAATCAGGATCCCCTCATGCGCTGCTCCTGCCACACAAGTACACGCATGCACACAACACACTCTCTTCACATACAAACAGGGAGAAAGGGAGTGAAGAAGGGATGCAGCACAATATACCCTCACAGACTGTAACAGTCACAGTATTACAGTGCCACATAACTGTGGGTGAGAAGGGAATTTTCATTCCATTGGCTGAGCTGAAAAATGTGAATTAAAAACTAAAGCCATTTCTGGTCAGGCCAGATCTGTCATTACCGATCAAAAAAGCACTCCCATCTGCTGGGCATTCAACCTGGGAGTAGGGGAGTCAACCCAAAATGAAACCTTTCAACGCCTTTTCAAAAAAGTCTGTCTCTGAGAATGTGTAAACAGTTTTATAAAAAGTTGCCTTTCAAAAGGACCAATTTTGTTCAGAAAATTTTGTTGGAATCCTGTCAATCCATCAGCTGACTGCAGCTGCAAAAGGTATTCCATAGACCTTCTCCTCTTTATTTTTAACTTTTTCTTTTCTAAGGTTTCACTGATATCTCAATTTCAGAGACTGCTTTGGGTCTCCCTGAAGCAGTAGAGTTGCTGTTTGCAGAAGACACTTTACCCAGCCCTGGTGTCTTTATTCCTGGGTGAAGGAAATATAACACGATAAGAGACAAAGCAACAGACAGAGGAATACAGCCCAGACCTCCTGCCTACACAGAGACCCCCCCTGTACATGTGTTGCTTACGGCTCTGTGGCGGGCGAGGCGTCTCCAGGAAGGAAGAAGAGGAGAAGGAGGAAGACACTTGGTTTGATGAGCAGCCCGTCTCTCCCCATGGTGCAGAGCAGGTTGGGGTGAGTCAAGCAGACACCCAGCCTGGTCCAGTGCTGCCTGTACTCCCTCTCTGCTCTCGGAGTCAACCCCTTTATACTCTCCTCTGCAAACAGCCCAGGGGCTGGAGGAGATAAGGGCTGGGGGCCAGGGCCCATCCGGAAATGGGGAGAGGCAGCAACAAGGAGGAGCTGGAACCAGCAGCTTTGAGTCTGGGCTGGCAGCCAGGTGCTGGGGGGAGAGGGAGGGGAGCTGCTCAGCAAGCTGGAGCTGTCTCTTGTTTGGGGCAGGGCAGCCAGCAAAGAGGAGGAAAGGCCGTAGCCGAAAACAAGAGGCGCTAACAGCAGAGTATAAGGGGAAGGCCTCCATTTCTGGCAGGGCTCCCTGTATGGAGCTGGCCGCAGCGCTGGTTATGGAGGCTGCTGAAGACGCTCTTCAAACTGGGAGTATGAGGCTGAGCTATGGTTTGGGAAACAAGAGTGGTGTGCCTAACGCCCACCTCCAGGCAAGACCTGAAAACAGAATGCAAACACTGAAAACCTTCCACCTCCACCCAACCTGCGCCCTTGTGCTCTCTCTTCCTGGTCCCACCAGCGCTAATGCCAGGAAAACGGTGCCAGAGAGTTTCTGGACAATCAAGTTGTCTGCGATAATCTGGCCTTCACCCGGACAGGAACAGGGACAGTGACATGATGGAAGCTGCCAAAAGTTCAACCCATTAACAGCACGTAACACATTAACCAGTTCCCCACAGCAGCAGCTGTCCTCACACAGCAGAACAGACGTGGCCTGTGTCTTGCTTTCCTCGTACTGGCTCTCGTTTCAGGTCAAGCTATTGGCACATCTCATTCAAAGTATTGATGTTTGGTGGAGTCCTTACCGGTTTCATCATGTGGAAATCCACGTAATGCACTATGATGGGCAATGCTGTATCATAGGGAGAAATTTCTTTTTGAACACTGTCTTTACTGCCTTTATCTTAGTCTGCAGCAGAAGGATCAATAGTTCTGGTAATTATTACCCTTGCAAGTGGCAGTAGAATACCTGTCTTACTTATAGTCCTAACACAAACTCCAAAGAATAGAGGTCTGTGTTAGAGGATGCAAAGCATAAATTTCAGATTAAAAAGGATGCAGAATGAAATTATTATCTGTCTGTACCTTCCCCTCTTCTACTACTATTACTGTCTTCATCAGAGGTTTGGTAAGCTCAGGAATTTTGGAGTTAAGAAATCCAAGCGCAATCTGATAACAAACCTTCATCACGGACCTCATTCTGCCCTGCTGTGACCTGCATGAGAAAGCGGAGGATCGTAGTGCATGTCCTTGGGGACTGTACAAAGGACAGCCCAGGCTTACAACTTGCCTTCTCCATCTGATGCCTAAAGGTTGCTCTGCCTGCCCGAAAGAAATTTAACCCAGGAAGATGTGCCTTATCCACAGAGAAGAGGATCTGTACATGGGGTGATCAAAGTGCTTTTGAAGATGATACTTTACATTGGTTTGAATGGGGTGGGAGCCAGACTCATCGAGCACAAACCTTTTGGGAAAAGAGATGCAGAACTGACACTGCAGAAGAAAAGAGGGCTACCCTTTTTTGCAAATAGCCAAACAGCCCACACTGCTTCCAAGTCAGCTCCTGATCATTAAGACCTTGGTCAAAAATGTGCTATGTAGCCAAAAACTGAAGATAAATGTTTTCAGTCAATTGAGGGGGGAAAGATTTTAAAGGCTTGAGAATCCCAGTGGGTACCAATTAATGTGCCCAGATACTGAACTGACACAAGTTGCTTGGCCCCTCCCATTCCCAATAGCAACCTGGGGCCCAAGCAGCCTAATTTCAAGGGTCTCTGTATGGTCCATGTGATTCAGCTTGTAGGAGGTGGCACAGACAAGGCAGTGGCAATGAACTTTCCCTCTCTCTCCTGCCATTTCTATCTGCTGTGAGTACAACTGAGAAGGCAAACAGGCTTTCTAGAGCTTTTTGGCTAGATCTGAAGTGGTTAACTCTGAGCTCTTCAACAAAACTCCTGCAAGGTGTTGGCTTATCCATAAGGAAAAGTGTGTCTTAGTATTATCATTCCTGGATTTCTCTTAATGAATCTTAAGTTCTGTTATTTGGCATAGTGCAAAGGGACAGTTGGTGCCCCAACTGTGCAAAATGAGCATTAAGTATCCTTGCACCTGAACCAAGAATCCTGATGCATTCATTTTTAGCAGTACAGAAGTGCTGGTTGGAAGGGAGCTCTGAAAGTTACCTAATCCATTCTTTCACTTAGAGCAGGCCTGCTGCCAACGCTGTCAGGTGTGACTTTGTCAAATAAAATCTTGAAAATTTCCACGTATGGAGAACCTACCATTTCTTCAGTGATCCGTTCCAGTGTTGCATTACTCTCTGGTGAAGGCATCTTTTATCGTGTCAAGTCTGAACTCCACAAGCTGCAGTTGCAGCCATTGCCCCAGGTTATATCTTCTGCCTCTACCAAGAAAGATCACATTCTAACATCCCTGTAACTGCTTTTCAACTATTCATAGGCAGTTATTTAATCACTCCAGCCTCCTCTTGGTCAGACTAAACAAGCCCAGCTCCCCTCTGTCACTCCCACTGGGTCATGTGCTCCATACTCTGACTGATATGGTAGTTCTTCGTTACACCCTCTCCAGTTGCTCCACATTCCTCTTCAACTGTGGACCAGCAGACCAGACATAGTCCAAGTGCAGTGTCATAGAACTTGATTTGTTAGCCATGCTCCTCCAGTATTCATTCATTGCTGCATAGAGAGTTCATCCAAACAGAAATTAATTCCAAGAAAATTAGTATATAGCAATCAGCTCTATTGACATGCTCTAGACAGAAGATCAAAAGCTCTGCCAAAGATATTTGTTCAACTGCTTTACATGTAAATGAATATATTTGCTTCAGATCCCTTTAGTATTGTAAAAACTTGAACCCAGAGAAGCACTACATACATTGTTGAAACTAAAATCTGCAGCTGAAAATCCTTTCCCTTCAAAGAACAGTCAACTTTTGAGACAACCTCATGTATTTACTTACTTCACGTTTCCTGAGCATCTCTTTGGGATGTGATTGAGAGGCCATGTTTGAAGAGCTAAAAATTAAAAGTCTAGTATGCACTGCACTGTAAAATCCTAGGAGAGGCAAAATTTTTGCACTATTCACAAGGTAAACTAGGCAAGCTCAGAGACATGGTTACCTCAGCTACACACATCAGGATAACATAAGAAGCTGCTACTTCAGTAGGGTTCTCTGGTAAAGTCACTTCTAGGTTTCCTTCTGTAGATGCTAGCACCATTTTGACGAGGCAGGCAGTTTCCAGCAATATTTCAGAGGGCCTGGCAACTTTCTAGGGGTCAAGGACAGCATCCTTTATTGATAGTTGAGTGGTCCAGACGAGGCCACGAGGATGATCAGGGGCTGGAGCATCTCCCATACAAAGACAGGCTGAGAAAATTGGGACTGCTCTGCCTGGAGAAGAGAAACTGCATGGAGACCTCATAGCAGCCTTCCCGTATCTTAAGGGGGCCTACAAGGATGCTGGAGATGGACTCTTCATCAGAGACTGTCATGATAGGACATGGGGTGATGGGTTTAAACTGAAACAGGGGAAGTTCAGGTTAGATATAAAGAAGTTCTTTACTGTAAGGGTGTCTGGGTTCAGCTGTAGCAGTCATTTTTCTCCTTCTTAGCAGCTGGTGCAGTGCTGTGTTTTCGACTTTAGTCTGAGATCAATGCTGATAACACACTGATGCTTTTAGTTGTTGCTATGTAATGCTTTCCTCGATCAAGGACTTTTCAGTCTCATGCTCTGCCAGTGAGGAGGGGCACAAGAAGCCGGGAGGAAGCACAGCCAGGATACCTGACTCAAAGAAGCCAAAGGGGTATTCCATACCACAGCATGTCATGCCTAGTATATAGACTGGGAATTGTTACTCGGAAGGCCCAGATGGCTGCTTGGGTTGGCGGGTGGTGAGCATTGTACTGCGCATCACTTGTGTTTATTGTTTTCTTTTCCTTTTCCCCTTTTAGTTTTATACTCTCTCCCCTTGTTATTTCCCTTATCATTATTAGTGGTAGCAGTAGTAGTTTTGCATTATACCTTTACAGGTATATTATTGTATTATACCTATACACACTTACTGGACTGTTCTTATCTCAACCCATGGGATTTAAATTCTTTCGATTCTACTCCCCATCCTTCTGGAAGCGGCAGTGGAAGAAGAGGGGGGAGTGAGCAAGCAGCTGCATGGTTCTGAGTTACTGGCTGGGCTCAAACCACGACAGAGGGTGATGGGGCACTGGAACAGGTTGCCGAAAGAAGTAGTAAATGCTCCATCCCTGACAGTATTCAAGGGCAGTTTGGACAGAGCTTTAAGGCAACATGGTCTAGTGTGACGTGTCCCTGCCCATGGCAGAGGGGATGGAACTAGGTGATCTTAAGGTCCTTTCCAACACAAACCATTCTATTATTCTATGACTCTGGCATATACAAAATGACTCACCCAAAGTAACCCAATCTGAGATGAAAACTCAAAGCTTTCAGCTCCCAGTAAAATGCTTAAAATACTGTGCTTGTTTCTCACAGTTTCCTCAAGTCCAACTGTTGCAGGCATGGTTACTGAAAAGTAGACCCACCCTTGCTGGGAACACTCTTACCTGAAGGCCCCAGCTCAGTGAACTCTAGATGAAGCTCAGCAGACATCCGCTTAGCTAAGTATGCTAAGGTCTGCAGTTTTGTCTTCATCTGCCCTGATACTTTCATGTGTTACATCCTCTATGAATGTCAAGCCTCACATACCAGGGATACGCAATTGAAGGCATTCCGTAAATGGCAGGTGAGGAATTTGCTGTTGTGTTGCAACAAATGCATTGCTCAAAACTGCATTAAAGCTCAAAACTGCATTAACCTGCATAAGCTGAAAAAACCATTCAGCTGCTTCTTTCAACCAGGTTATGGAAGGACAATTTCAATTATTTGAAAAGAAAATTGCTGGGCAGAAACAGCAATTTTCTGTTTGGAAACAAGATCTTGTTTCTCTTTTCTCTGTAATTTCACAGTTGGTTTTACTGTTCGTTTACATGTGGCATCAATCCCAATACCAATCACTTCCAACTTACTTGCAATTCTCCTCGTGAACCCCTGATCTAGCATTTTCAGATTAAACCTCCGGTGCTTGGGTCAATTAGTTTCTCCTTCATCCTTCTCCACCACACACCATGCTGCCTAGTTCTTCCCTCTCATTATCTCTTAATTTCTGTATGTCCTCCACACCTGGCTCCTCAATCTCACCTCCACAGACCTGTCCTTCTTACCCATCCACCTCCCTCTACCCAAAGTGCTTCCTTGTCCTGACCTTTAGCATATCTCTCACAGAATTATAAAGTAGTTGAGATTGGCAGGGACCTCTTGAGGCCACCTGGGTCCAACCCCCCTGCTCAAGGTGGCTGCCCAGGACCATGTCCAGACAGCTTTTGAGTATTTCCAAGTATTGAGACCCCGACAACCTCTCTGGTGGACCTGCACTAGTGCTCAGTCACCCTCACAGTAAAAAAGTGTTCCCTGATGCTCAGAGGAAACCTCCTGTGTTTCAGTTTGTGCCCGTTGCCTCTGGTCCTGTCACTGGGCACCACTGAACAGTGCCTGGCTCTTTGTACCCTCCCTTCAGATGCATTATAATATATGTATGTGTATATATATACATACATATATACATATATATATATACACACACACTATATATATATACACTAATAAGATCTCCCCTCAGCTTTCTTTTCTGTCTCAGAAAGAGCTGTCTCAACCTCTCCTCATAGGAATGATGTTCCGGTCCTTTCATCACCTTTGTGGCCCTTCACTGGACTCTCCAATATATCCATGCATCTTTTGCACTGAGGATCCCAGAACTGGACACAGTACTCACGTGTGCAGCCTTCCCAGTGCTGAGTAGAGGGGGAGGATCACCTCTCTCATACCTCCCTCAATCTGCTGGCACTACTCTGTCTAGTGCAACCCAAGATACCATTTGTCCCCTTTGCAGAAAGGGCACATTACTGGCTCATGTTCAACCTGGTGTTCACTAGGATCCCCAGGTCCTTTTCTGCAAAACTTCCTCCATCTGGGTCACCCCCAGCATGTACCAGTGCATCATCAAGGAGTCCTGTCAGAGTTACTGCTCTGATGGCATCGGACTATAAACTGCAAATCCAGACCAAGGCTAAATTGATAATAGTAAATTGGAATATAATATACTGGCATAAGTAGAATAAATTGGAAATTAATAACATTTGTCTTCCTTTGTTGGAACAAAATCTCTGGCTGGAAAAAAGAGTTAGAGTTTTCAAGTGTATGGAAATGCAACCTACTGTCCCACCCTTAATGTTCACTGTGCTTTTATGCTGTTCATACTCTTTGTCTGTCTCTGCTCTATTTGAACTGAAAGCTCCTTGTAGTAAGGATTTGTCCACTGCCTCCCCTCTCTGCAGTTATGAAACTGCAGAGGGAGAGAGAAACATGTTCATGGTCGATTCAATAATAACACATGATTAACTGTGTTCCTTTGACTCCAGAAGTTCCAGCCTCTTGACTCATTTGGTTGAAGTTGGCTTATAAAGCATGGAGTGCAGCTGATTCCTTCCAACAGAGAAAAGTAATGACACGGGTGCATACTTTTGTTCCAATGCAGTACTAGCAGTTTATTTTCACTGCTGGATTTACAGAAGTTGTAGTCTCATTTCTTCTCTCCTGCTCATGGTACTGGAATGCAAAAGGAGAGGCTGCCACTGGTAGAAGCCTGTTTATATGTTTCCAGCACTGGAAACCAGGCTTCATTTTCCCAGTCCTGCTAGCACCAGACAATGGAGATGCAGGGAATGGAAATGAAATCTGATGCTCAGGAATGGAGGAATAGCCAGCTCACTCTCAGAGATCTGAAGACCCAGCATCTGTTGTGACAAAAATTTTGTTTGCCCTTATAGGACACACAAGGCAAAGATTAGGCCAGGGAATACATTCCAGGTCTCATCTGGTCATAAATAGCAGTAAGCCAACACATGTTGATTGAGAATGGATCTACTGCTGATGATAACTCCCCATTATGGGCAACAAACCCATCCCTGCAAAACACCTTTGTGAGGGTGTGAAAGAGGCAAATCCTTGGTCTTGTGTAGATCTTTGGTTTGCAGGACAATGATCCACTTGTACCAATGAGGAGACAGTTATGAGATGAAAATGCACATGGGATTTATCTAAGAGACTTCTCACAGATCCATGGAGCAGCAAATTCACAGCTGGAGGCCCAGAAGTGATCTTTCATCAGGACAGCACAACGTTGCACAGGGCTGTTAGAGAGGATGCTGCAAGAGACATGGAACAAAAATGAGACTGAGAGAAAATGCTGAGATATCTCCAGGAGGTGAGAAAGAAACAACATCTGATTTTGGAGGGTGGAGCCTAGAGGAAGTGAAAGAACCCAACCTCCAAAGGACAGCTGTTAGAAAACAATATGTGCACCCAGAAAACTGTAAAACCCTGAGAGTGGCAGTGCTGCGAGTTTCATGGAAAGATGATCGTCTCCAAGGAGTCTGTAAGAACAGAAAGCTGGATTTAAGGAGGGAGCTAAACCAAGTTCTTAGAGTACCGACCTACTGACAGTGAGATCTTGGGAGAGTTTTCTCACTGGAGAAGTGTTAGACACTGACTAGTTTCCTTCACTGCCATAAAAGGGAAAGGGCCAGGCAAAGTCACTGGACCAAATCATAATGTTTTCACTCATGCAGAATGCTGAGTTTTGTCCAAGACTGAGCCAAAATTAAGGTTCTGACTTGGGCTGGCACCAGTAAAGCAGCAAAGGGCTGAGTCCTCACACCCAGTGACACCATCACTTGGCAGAATGGGTACAAAGTGGCTAAATCCAGTTAAGCCAAGATGGACCATATGGTTTTCTGACTGAGCAACTGGGTGAGCAGTACAGGTAAACGATAGCTGATCTGAGCAGCTGGAGGGAAGCAGAGAGTGAGATACTAACATTAGCCCTGCTTTTCACATGTACAATAACAGCCTTTACAAGGTGTAGGGCAGTAAAAAGTAGACCCTTTTGAGTTCAGTGCCATACAGGTGACAATAAAATCTGCCCAGGAAGAAAGCTACTGAAATCTGATGCAGGAACACCAGGCAATCTGAATTAGTACTGTTGTTTTTAAAACACAATGAAACTCACTTGGTGCCATTGAATATAGAGCCATCTTCCCAAATCCATCCAGAGCCTGTGCTGTTCCTCAGTCCAATCCAGAAACATTCTGGTTGAATACTCCTGAACAGCTCCTAGAAATGGTGATGAATTACAAAGTGACTAATGAAAGCCAGCCTGAAAATGGAGGCAAAGATATGTAAACAGAACAGAGCGCAAGATATATCCCCTTGCCTGACTATTCCATAAATGGCTGACAATACTGCTTCTCCACACCTTCTAATGAGGAAGATCAGCCCTGCAAATCATGACTGGAATAAAAACTATGTGTACACTCACAAGGAAGTAAGGGTGCTTTTAAGGGTCCTAGACAGATTCTTCAAAGGCCATTTCTCAGGGCAACATACGTGAGCCAACTGCACCCCAGTTTCCTGAAGTATCCTACATATAGGAACATATGCTATTAGTATTGATGCTTTACCATACAGCTAGCTAGCAAGCTAATACAGAGTACCAACAAAGGTAAAATCAGGTCAAGGCAGGATGTGCAGGAACTGACAGATCCGTCTAAAAACCCCAGGACCAATGCTCTTTACATTTTACACAAACATTCCTCCTACGTGTTTTCAATATTCATTTCCTTTTGCCTAACCTTTACCTCCTGCTTACTGTTTAAAGGTGAAGCCTGCAACAGAAACTCAGCCCTGAAGTAAATCCCCTCCTTAAAAATAAAAAGGGATAAAGACAAAAGAGAGAACCTTGTCCACATTTGCAAAGTAGCTAAACAACAGCAACCTTTCAGTGTATGGCTGGGATCCATTCTTCCATCTTTATCTCCTGCTGCCATAAACAAAGCTTCACAGCAAACACCTTCACACAGAAGCATTAACGAAGTGGTAAACTTGGTAAAGTGGTGGGAATAGGAGTAGCCTGAGGAATGCTTGAGTGTTGCTGGGGGTTTGAAGGTGACTGCTTCCCTGACGAAGGGAGGCTGAACTATCTAGGAGAGTCTTGCTAACATAGGGAAGTCTGAGCAGGGACAATGGGTAACACTCTAGTAGCAGAGACAGCAGTAAGAAAGCAGCTGGACCAGGGAGGCTTTCTTCATGGAGAGAAATGGGTAATGTGGGGAAGACAGGTGTTTCCCAAGGAATCAGGATTTGCTTAAGCAAGCGTGAGAGGCTGGTACATAGTCCCAGTTGAGCAGAAACATGGCTTTGTAAGCTCCCACAGAACATCATACAATGCAACTTCTGTCCAGGGGCTGGAAACTGTCCACGTTCAGTGGACCTGAGCTAATAAGTCCTGGCTTGCACAAAACCAATCAAGTACTTCTGCTCTACTCAGGCAGATAGATGTGCCTCACTTCCCTAGTGATCAGCTTTACCCATTTCTTCTGTGGTCATACATGCCACTGCCCTCAGTGAGCACCTACTAGAAAATGAGCAGTGTAACAGACCGTTTCTGATTTCACCAGCATAAGAATGCTTTTGGCAGAGAGGGGAAGTAGGCATTGAAAACAGACTGAGAAAGAAATATCTACGCATGAACACAGACAGTGGCAAAGGTCACTAAGCAAGAGGAGCTGGAGTGGCTGCAGAGAGGAAAGGCATAATTTTTGCAGAGGGAGGATCTCTGGAGAGTGGGGCTGTACTGGTTTGTAGGCAATGAGTACAGTGACTGCACAGTCTTTTCCTGTAATCATTCGTAACACCCATGCTGGGGATAGAAGGGAGGTGGAGAGGGACGGTGGAGAAGGCTGTCTCCTAACATCCTTCATAGGATGATTTTGAGTAGCTGACAGTGACCATCACCTCTCCCTTCATTTTGCTGCTTTGTCTGCTGGGAACATCTAAGGTGTACACTGAAACTGGACGTGCACGATAACATCACAGTCATAAATCCTTCCTCTCCTTTAAAGACAAAATATTGCCAGATTGACAGTACTGCTTGGATGTCAGTCGCTGAGGTATCTGCAAGGAAACTGAAGGTCCTCAGAGAATAAGAAAACCATTACCATTTCCCAAGTATCACTGATCACTAGGAGATGAGCCCCCTGTGCCTCGCACCACTGCCGGCTGGAATGCCAGTCCTTCTTCTGCTTGGAGAAGGAGTAGCAGCTCCCTCTGTAGGCGACCCATTCCTCAGGGCAGCGTGGCTGGGAGTTACCTGTAAAGGAATCCAAGTACCAGCTTTTCTCTACCATTAACCAACAGAAAGACACTTGTCAGCAAGGGTTTGCTGAAAAGCAGCTCTTCTGGATATTTGCAATGCAGAAAACACAAGTGAGGAAAAGCATCTAAAAATAACAGTGTGTAAACACTGAGCTTCAGATCCTCTGTGCAATTTCCATGTATTTGTACAAGAGTCACATGCACTCTGATGCTGGTGCAACACTGCCCGCTTCCCACCGCCCCAACCCCACTGGGTTTCCTCTGAACTGCTCAAGGTACCTAAGAACCAAAATTGGCTACCTGAAAGCAGGCAGCGCTCTGGGTGTGCAAAACGTAAGGGGAAAAAATGACATCATTCTGTGGGTAAAGTGTGATCATCACACTTAGGTTGAACGAATTTTAAGCAACAAACAGTAGGTTCTTCCACATAGTCTGGCACCTTCTACATGCATGCATGCAGAAGTGTTACAGACCTTGTGTCTTTAATCTGTAGTATACCACTGTAATTGCTGCAGACGAGTCTACAGAAACCTTTCAGTATCTTTCACTGTTCTCTGCAACAAGATCTGAAATGTGTTGTCTGGGGTCTGCACAAGGAGTACATTCTTCATAATATTCTGGATAGGCAGTTGGTACTTAAGGTGGTAGAAACCTAGAATAGCTTTTGGTTTAATCCCATATATAGAATTCAGGATCTGAGCTCCTGTATTTAGATGAATCTGTGGTCTTTGCTGATGGTTGCTTATCCTCAGCACCCCTTTGTGCACTTACTCATCTTCCATATCAAAGCAATCGCTAGGGAAATGCTCAGTATCCCAAAGCCTATAGCCAAGCCTGGCACAACTTCTGGCCACAGACAGAGAACTGTAAAAGAGATAAGAAACCATAGTAAACAGGAGCAACATGAAAACTGACAGTGGTTTTACATAGTTTGCTTGTGTCTTGGGCATTTCCATAAGGAACTGAACTACTTAGAGATTGCTGTCTGTCTACACTCTGCACATTGCTGCCATCACTGTCCCTGCCCACCTCCCTGGGAGCTCCCCACACCCCTGCCCACCAGACCAGGGCCCCATTTCAGCTGGGCTAGAAGCCATCATTCCTTGCCTGAGCTTCCCAGGAGGTTTATGTGTCTGCAGGTCAGCCACATCTCAGCCCCCGCCTGTTTTATTAATCTCAGTATGAGAGCTACAGACAACAGGACTTTCTAAAAAGCAATAGATGTGCAGCTAATGGTTACTGATGTTGAGGAACTCAGGATTTCTCTGTGCTTCTCCCTTAAGCTTATCTACCACATCCTGCTCTTGTTGTGCTCCAGAGTCTTCTACCCAAGTACAGCAACAAAGTCCCTCGTGAAGCTTATGAAATCTGAGGTGCTTCTCTTTCAGTCATGTCACAAGACCCAAAGAAACACAATTGCACTCCCAAAAAAGGCTAGGAGTCTAAAGAATAAGATGGACAAAGGAGAAGGCTATCTTTAACCAAAGACACTACCACAGCAAGTACACTAAAACTTGGTGGAAGAAGGGCTGTGAGCAGCATGCCATTGCAATAGGATATGAAATACACAGGGAAGACAGACGGGGGTGTTCTCTCCTTAAGCCAAATTACAGTCAAATTAAGTTAAATGACTAACTGCATCAAGAAATAACAGTAACAGCATCCCCACAGACCAGGCAGATACTACTAAATGCACAGGGTTGGAATTATATTATGGGCTGCCAGACAAGGATGGTGACAGCACTCATGAACCAGAAAAAAAAAGCACAACCAAAAACCAACAGAGCAACTGTGAGGGAAGCCCAGTGATGACAGATGTCAATTGATCTCATTAAATTATGCAAATTCCATGTCAGGGCATGATGCTGAGACTGAATGCTTAGACACTGTCAATAGGCACCTCAGAGAGCGGTGAGCCAAGAACCACAGAAAGCAAAGCAGCTCGTGACTGCCCTGAGCCGTGCTCAGGCCACCCTGCTCACCATGGCTCCATCCAGCAGCTTCTCTGCCACAGTGAACACAAATGCACTGAGATTCAACAGAGCCAAAATCCAGAAACAATAACAAAAAGGCACTGCGGTATAATGATTTCAGAATGGAAAACTACAGGAAAATGAGGAAGTTTGTCAGAGATTAATCAAAAGGAATGGCTAAAAGAATAACATAGTTTTAAGCACTAAAAGTGAAGACTTTTATTAGGACCTCTCAGTGGAGGCTAAAAACAAATGCACATCACGTATCAAGAATATTGTGGGAAGGACAAAGAAAGCCAGCATTAAAACAGAAGGGGAAGGGACTTCACTTAAAAACAAGAATGAATCCTTTAAGCACTGGAAGCTTTGTCCGACTACAGAAACTAGACCAGGTCAATAAATTAATACAAATTAATCTAGTTTGACCTTAGAGTGGTTTGCAAGTTCATCAGTTTTAAGACCAGTTTCTGTTTTATAGTAATATGATCTTAGAACGGTTTGCAGGCTCACCTGGTTTTAACTGGTTTTAAGACCAGTTTCCAGATTATAGCAATATATTTAGACCTGCAGGTTTGGAAGAAGTTTCTAAGGTAACAAGGGAGAGCATGAAGGAGCTTCACTGTGTCATTCTTCTGGTAGAAAGATCTTTTCTAAGGTAAAGGTTTTGGCGTGCTTCCTGAAGCTTGCAGGATCTTCCAGCTGTCCCACTTGTAATTAAAAAATAGCAACTTTATTATTACAAATTTATTATTAAAAATCATTATTACAGAACAAAACCCCATCTCTTTTCAGTTATAAAATACAGACGACTTTTCAGCTACAACCTACTCCTCAGCTTCATGCAAGAGGACAGTGGCAGAACTGAAGGACTTGAACTCTGTTCCTCTTGTAAAGTCACCTTTGTGTCTTATGACCTGGGTTTTGCCATCCGATTGAGCCTTCAGAGAATGCAGATAAGCACAGGTTAAGAGGTAGGGTGGAGCTGTTTCTCTACAGATTACAACTGAAAACTAAGCAAAAGAGGATAAATATATGTTGAGACATAATTCTTTGTTCTGAAATCACATTTATGAGGATTTGCACTTCTGTTTTCCTTCCTCTCTTGCCTCTCAAAGAAGCTATTTCCTTCATCCTCCAGACAGCTGGTCCTGATTTTAGGGAAAACTACTTCCAGGGATGACAGTCAGTGAAAGGGTTAATCTTTAAATGTTAGCACTGGGCACTGAAGCTGGTGCCTCCTGGCAATGAACAGAGCATTTCACCCTCTATTGTTTCAAACCAATTGCAGAAAAAAAGGAAATGACTGGACTCAGCATCAAAACAAAATCCCAGGGCACCTCCACATCCAGAGCAATGGGAGAGTTCACTTCAGTCCTTGAAAGTGAAAAAATATGCCACTAGATAATTTGGGAAGGAAAAAAGTGAAGTGGGAAAATCATATTGAAGTATTTGAGGAGAATTTAAGCCTCACTTGAACTTTAGTGATCAATCCAGGAAAGTGGAATTGAAGTCTATAAATCAAGATTTTTACCCCTTATGGAAGGCAGACCCTGCACTTCCCCTTTTTTAAAAGAGGTTCAGGGGATTGTGCTTGATCCTCATCCCCAGGACTACATGTGAAGCTCTTGTAGAAGAGGATCGGAGAAGTATCTGAGACAAATTTGAAACACAAGAGAGAAAACTGGATAGAGCATCCAGAAATATTTCCATGTAGTTGTCTGAGGAACTGTAGAAAAGTCTCCCCAATGGAAGGGAGAGGGAACCTTTTACCTTATGTAAATATCCAGTGTTACAACTTTCTAGTATACAGAGCACCATGCTAGGTCTCCCACTGCTCTGGTGAAGTGACTGAGAGGCTGCAAGCAACATGACCCAATATTTTTAGGTTTGGGAATCCAAATTCAGTTCAAAAACTGAAAACTGTTAGCATTTTGTCATTCAAGTCTTCTAGGACAGTCTGAAGAATATCTTTGAACTGCCCCAAATAGCTCACTCCCCTCAGCTCCTGCCTACGTCAATATGGGAGTAGCATGACTACCTAGGGCGAGGGAGGAGAATTTGAGAAACAAGGATCCTGTCCTTGGCTAAGGCACAGACCTGGTTAATGCTGTCACTACAAGGGTGCCACACAGGCTAACATTGTCTTAAGTGACTGCTAGACTGACATTTTGGTAGTGCAGCATATCTAAAGCTCTCTGGAAGCCAAACAGAAGACAACCAGAACAACTCTTCATTTTCGAGGAGTTCACAAGTGCCAAAAAGAGTCGGTTTGACCAGAGGACTGATCTATATACCTGCGATATACTTGTGATACTGCATCATAGGGATGACTTGGTAGCAAACGTGTCCATTTGAAAACAGAGATGAAATACCTGAGAGCGTATCTCTCAAAAATAATGGAGGCAGGGACAGAGTTGAAAATAAAGATCTTCTAAAGAAAGGTATTTAAACTGTGCTCCCTAGGGACTCCTCACACGAAGAAGAGAGCTGAGAAATAATCAAATAATATGTACAGAGAGTGTGTGTTAAAAGATCAGCTTCCTTATTTTATGCCCTAAGACTTCAGCTCAAAAAGACGAGGGTACGTGAAGAAATCTGGAGAGGAGGAATATTAAGAAGAAAACTGTAAAACATCTCAAGAGGGCATTGGGTAATCTCCACCTCCAACAGGGTGGGAGTGAACACAAATGGCAGGGAATGAAGGGATGCCCCTGTGTTTTCTGATGCAACAGAAAACACCATTTCTGATGCATGCAAAAGCAAGACTGCCTTCTAAGCAAATGGAGTATGAATACCAGATAGGAACCTGGGGATTTCTGTGCTGGTTTTGTTTCCATAGTGCAGCAAGTGACCAGGCAGCGCTAACAACTACAGATATATGGTATCTGTATATATCATATAACTACAGATATATGTAGTCATTCTGATCAGGGCATAGAATCTAGTATCCCACAGTGAGAGCCCCCTTGGTAATAACAGCTTGGAAAAAAAGCTGAGGTAAAACATCAGTGTTACAGCTAATGCAACACAACTTGTCTAAAGCACACAGGTGTTTAGAGGAAAGGCAATCAGCTCATGGGAAGGAGACACAAGGAATGATCACCAATGCAAAATCTCCCTCTTCTAAGGCGGTATTTCTCAACTAAGCAAGCAGAGAAATTGCTCAGTGTGACATCTGCAAGGCCTGAGCTGGGGGAATGGAGTGGAAATAAGGAAAGAGGAAATTGAAGGAAAGCGCTAAGAAAACCTTCCTGATAGTAAAACGCCCCGCAGAACTGGCTCAAGGCAAACGCTGAAAAATTGCTCACTGAGAGGTATGTAAAACCAGAACAGAGAAAACAGAGGAAAAAATGTATCACAGAAGAATCCTGCAGAGCCCCACGGGAGACAGCCTGGATGATCTCATATGCCTCCTCTGTCTCTGATCTCTGATTAGCATACGCCTCTAATTTATCTGTACTCACATCTCGCCTGCCCTTCAAAGAACTATTGCTGACAATCTCTTCTTGCTGACAAGCAGACAACTTCAAAACTGCACACCTTTTTTGGAGAAAAGGATGCCTAGGCTGAACATCCTGGAGTAGCCACGGAAAGGGGACTGACAGAGAAAGGGAGGGTAAACAGTGCAGGGGCTCTGACCTATTGGCTTTTGTCACATTAAAATACTCATGGTAGTTTTAGAACCAAAGCAACAGCACCATAAGCAGGCACTCAAAATCGGTGGCCAGCTCAGAGTGTAGATCTTGCTTTTGCTCAATATAAAGTCTTTTGTTGACCTACCTCATGCATCTTCCTTACCTCTTTTTTCCCGGGCAGCAGTGGTCCTAGGCAGAGGAGTCTGAGAGAATCTGACAGATGTATAAATTATTTCCTCATTCTCTTCAGCTGCAGAAGTTTCTGATCTGCTTCCCTCCATGCCAAAGCAAAGACTGCGTATGACAAGATGTTTCGATCGACAAGATGTTGAGTGACAAGGCTCAACAGCCGTAAAACAGGAAACCTGAGGCTACATTCAGAAGGCAAGAAACGTGAATATGCCACCTCTATTTTCAGCTGCTCAAAGTAACCCAATCTACAACAGGATGGAGAGCAGTGGAAATACAACAACTTCAATTTCCTAATCTGATCAGGGATGGCTTACAACCAACTGTTAGTGGGAAGAGGTGATTAACCACGAAGTTCATCGGTATTCTAATTGTTGACAGTCCAAGAAGCTGCGATGACACTGCTGCAATGACTGTGACAATGCGTGGTGCTCTGCAGAGCTCCTTCTCAGGACAGAAGCAGGCTGACAGCAAGATCACAAGATTAAAAACGTGAATAGCAAGAGTACAAGGTGAAAAGTTACATAAGCAACAGCTACAGCAAACTGGCAGCCCAACTACTGTCAAAAAGGAAGTAAAGCTGGACAGCATGAGTTTTAGAAGGAAGCCTCATGAGCTTTGGACACTTCTACTGGGAACTCTGTCTACACCCAGCAACCAGTGTGAATGTGCTCAAGGCACAGACAGGCACTGAGAGCTGGCATCCCTCCAGAGCTGCTGATTCAACATCTCAACAGCATCAGTACGAGAGAGACATGGATATACTGGAGTCTAGCAATGGGCGACAAAGATCGTAACAGGACTGGAACGTCAATCTTATGAGGAAAGGCTGAGAAAACTGGGACTTTCTAGTCTGGAGGTGTTTTGGGGAGGATCTTGTTAATGTATATAAATACCTGAAGGGAGGGTACAAGAAGAGATCAACTCTTTCCAGTGGTACCCAGTGACAGGACAAAAGGCAATGGGCACAAACTGAAACACAGAAAGGGTCCCTCTGAACATCAGGAAACACTTTTTTACTGTGAAGGTGACTGGACACCGGCACAGGCTGGCCAGAAAGACTGTGGTGCCTCCCTTCATGGACAGTTGTCTGGACATGGCCCTGGGCAACTGGCTATAGATGGCCCAGCTTGAGCAGGACATTGGACCAGGTGACCTTGAGAGGAACCTTCCAAACTCATTCATCCTATGGCTCTGTGGCCAGCAATTACAGGAAGGGCTAGCCTTCTTCTGAAGGAGCTGTTGTGGTTTAAACCCAGCTGGCAACTAAGTACCATGCAGCTGCTCATTCACTCTCCCTCTCCCACAGTAGGGTGGGAGGAGAATCGGTGAAAAAGGTAAAACCCAGGGGTTGAGATAAGAACAGTTTAATAATTAAAATACAATATAATAATACTACTAATACTAATACTAAATACTAATACTAATAATGAAAAGGGAAATAACAAGAGAGAGAGAAAACTAAAAAGACAAATAAGCAGCAGTGATGCACAATGCAGTTGCTCACCGCCAGCTGACCAACACCCAACTGGACCCAAGCAGTGATCAGTCCCTTCCAGTTTATATACTGGGCATGAGGTGCTGTGGTATGGAATACCCCTTTGGCTAGTTTGGGTCAGGTGTCCTGTCTCT
>JANHGB010048261.1:4709-17333 GCA_026283785.1 Coracopsis vasa
ACTTCCCTGGGCAACCCATTCCAGTGCCTCACCACCCTCACAGTAAAGAACTTCTTCCTTAGATCCAATCTAAACTTTCCCTGTTTAAGTTTTAACCCGTTACCCCTTTTCCTATCACTACAGTCCCTAATGAAGAGTCCCTCCCCAGCATCCTTATAGGCTCTGTCCAGAGAGCTGTTGCCCTCTGATGGGACACCTGACTGGTTTTCCTGCTTGGGAAAGGAGGGGCAGGCAAGTTTTGGCTTGAAAGAAAATAAGGGAGAATTCCCTTGGTGACACCCAGAGCAATGCTGCATGGAGGCCTCCAGCCCAGGCTCACTTTCCAAGGGGCCACATCGTCCCAGGTGACCAATACCTTTGTGACAGTGCACATCACATTCCCAATGGATGTACTTCTGGATAAGACTGTGCCACCTTGCCCTCACCAAGGTCCAATGGAGGGAGACACCTCCTTTGACTGCGCTCTTTGCCATGGCTGGCAGGTGATTCCCATGGGCAGTCCGGGTGTCTGCTCCATGCCCTGATCCTGCTGCTCTCCATGGGGTGTGAGGAAGGCTTGTGCTGGCTGCATGCACCGCTCCTCCATGAGCTCCTCCCTGCTCAGCAGTGAACTGAGGCAGCTCAAACAGTGCCCCACAAACACATCTGGGACCTTGCCCAAGCCGGTAGCTTATTTACTAGAGGCATTTTGTCACTTGGGGAGATAAAGGCTCCTTCACACACCTCAGGTTCCTCTCAGCGCGGCTGGGAGATAACGGCTGAGGTCTCTGGCTCCTACTTGCCGTGAACCTCGGAGGGTTTCGAGGAGAGGCCTCTTTGGAAAGCCACCCCTGCTATCGCTTTGACAGGAATCAGCCGCGCTTCGAGCAGCCAGCCACAGGCAGAGATTAGCCAAATGTGCCCAGAGTGCTCCGGCTCGGCAGGCATGGCTTTAAAACAAGGAATGGGAAAGGATTTTGAGCTGAGATAGGGGGCTTTATTCAGAAATGGTCTGAACTAAGGACCTCACTATCAGCAGCCCCCGCAGCCATCACCGATGGGGTCCTTTCCCAAAGAGGTCTAGCTGATAACGGGGATGAGGGGCTGTTCTGCCACCATAGACCCCAGTTTAGTGTCTGGTGTGCAGGGGATGAGAGTGTCGTTTGCAATCTGCTTGCTGATCCCTGGGGCATTCCAGAGGCACAGCAGCATCAGAGCAGGCACTTGGGAAAGTGATGATCCCTTTGGAAAAGTAACGTTTGGTGAACTCTTGCTGTCTTACTGGGAAGACACCTGATCTGGGGGATATCCACATGCTTATGGAAGTTATATCACCCAGAGAAACAGGCGCTTCCACTATATAAGCACAGCCATTATAGTCAGACCTACCCACTCATTCATGCCTGCAGAGGTGAGAGCATGGCCCATGGACAGCAGAGTTCAGAGGATGTGGGACTGCCTGTGAGCAGAAGGGAAGAGCTGAACCAGTGTGTGAAGAGCAGGTTCTCCTAGCAGTGGGATAATGTCCCATGGAGAAAGCAAGGACTCCTCAAGGAGAGATCAAGAAGTATCCCAGGAAGCAACATGAGGCTTGGAGGTTGTAAGGCCACCGGCTTCAGGGGGTCGTGGGTGCACATCAAGTTGGAGAAAGCAGTTTAGGAGATAGAGCACAGCTTGGCACCAATGCTCAGGGAACCTGCCTTTGTCATTGCCAGCCCAGGGAAGTCCCTCTCCAGCAAGTCACTTCTTGGCCCACTTCCTGTCCCACAAGGGTTTTACTGAGATGCTAAATTTCTCCAGATAGGGGTGTCCCTTGTCCTGGTCTTGCCCAGCTCACATCCAAACGCCTCGTGTTGTTGTTACCTCACTGTAGATGGCATTCATTCTGGAATCTGTGCACTGCTGCCTGGCCACTCAGATTGCCTGAAGCACCCTGCAGCTTCCCACAGGCTGTTGCTTACGAGGCATGGTCACTCTACAGGTTGTAGTACACAGACAGGCACAGGGAGAGGCATGTATTCAGGGCAGCGCATGTGTGTTCATGGTATGCGCCTATTGTGGGGCCCATGCTGGTAGCACTGAAAAATGGCATTCCTCATGGTACCCACATTTTCATGCCAAGCTAAACTTGCTTGTCCTTTTCGGAGATATTTATAGATGGGAATCTTGACAAGAACGAGTTTCTGTTTTGGAAGGAATAGCTTTACTTATTGCTAGCTCTGACGTGAGTGCATGTGTGAGCTCAAAGGTGCAAGCGAGTGAAACAAATGCCACCTAAAGAATGAGATAAGTGAATCCCTGGGTGGGGGGGAATGACCAGGAAAAATGAGGCAGTCTTTAAACTGGATGCTAAAAAGCTTGTCAAGAGCAACGTGCTCCTCCTGTTCTGGATGGTGCATGGGGCCTAGGGAAAGAGGCAGGGCAGTGGAGCTGGCAGGGTCTCATTGCTGCGCTGTGCTGTGAGCAAACTGCTGTGCTCACAAGGGAAACCTTGCTCCATGCTGCAGCACACACTGCTCATACCTCACTGGAGCAGTATGTGCTTAATTCCAGTGTTTTCCAGAAAGGAATTGTTTTTTTTCCAAAGGAGAACTGCTGGTTAAGAGGATTATATAAAGTTGCCCTCAATTAAACTCACTCATGTCTCTGGAAGGCAAACACATCTGCTCTGTTGCGGGAGGCTGGGTTGGCTGGGGGAACAAGCTGTTCCAGAGTGGAAAGAGTGATATCTCCCAACAAATTTGCTGGGAGTTCTCACCATTTCCATAGTGAAGAAGGGAACAACCAGTAGACATGATGGGAATGATGCATGCACATTCCTGGCAGCAGCAGATTCTGGGGACACGAGGTGGCAGGCATCTCCCACAGTCCTTCCCATTGCCACTGCCTGCCTCAATCCCACCTCCATGTCCTGGATGATGAACGCCTTTGACTTTCCTTTCTCCATATTCTCTACCTCCTGGTGCCTACAGTCACCCAGGTTGCATGCTAGGGTTGGAATATACTCTTAAGACTCTGCAGACAAAATGTGCTCTCCAGAAGGCAGTCCCATGGCATTATGTGGGAAGTGGAGTAAGATCAGTGATAAGATCCAACAAAAAGCAGTGCAGAACGGTTAAACCCAACTAAGCAGCTCCCAAAACTCTACTCGATTCTCTGCCTGTTGGTGAATACAGTCAGTGCCTTCAGCAAGCAGAGGACTGCATCACTGCTCTGAGGTTGCTGTGGTGGACAGTTCCCATCCCTTCTTGGCTGCACACCAAATGTCCAAGAGAAAAAAGCTGTACTGGAGCCTGGGAGGAAAGAAAGGGATTTGGTTTTGTCTGCTTGTGACGGAGTCTGCGTTTTGACTTGAGCTGGGATGGGGAGGAATTCGAGGAACTTGCTCCTCCCCAGGAAATAAAGGGAAGAAAACCAATCACTTCGAAGTATTTTGGCTGCAGATTGTGTATGGAGCAACTAAATAAAGACTAGTGCAACACCAACAGTGCAGAAAAGAGAGGGATGTGTAGAACAATGTTGAGAAGCCCAACAGAAGGAAAGGAGGCTTCAAACAGCAGTGTTTTAGCACACCAGGGCACACTGGCAACTCCAAGGAGTCATTCCTTTCTGCTCATCATGTGCAATGCAGGGCTTTGCCTGCAAACTAGAGCTTCAGCATGGACAAGAGAGTGTTTTGGGGAGATCTTGCCAGAGAAGGGCACTTCTCATACCCTTCAGGAATTAATGAGAAGCTTTTACCTCTTTTCTTTCATGTAGAATAGAGCCAACTTTGGCATAGGTTTGCTACTGCTTGGTTAAAGGAACCAACTGCCTCATGTGGTGAGCTCTGAGTATCTGCCCACAGAAGATAGCATGGCTTCTCACCTTCAACCATTCCCATTCATTCTTTCCCCATTCCCCCTTGACATTTCTCTCTGTCCTAACATAAAATTTGTGGCTTCATTAAATATCTTAAGGGTCATGGAAAGCTCTAAGGAAACAAATATCACTATTTCTGCTGACCTTCCTATTTGGTTTTAGTTAAAATTGCATGTTTATGGTTTTGCTCAACATCTCATGGCTTTTAGCACAAGAGGACCATGGTCATCAGTAGGTACCACCTCACATTATTTAGAGGTGCAGCAGCAACATAGAGCCATAGAATAGTTTGAGTTGGAAAGGAACTTAAGATCATCCATTTCCAACCCCCTGCCATGGGCAGGGACGCCTCACCCTAGACCATATTGCCCAAGGCTCTGTCCAACCTGACCATGATCTCCAAGCATCTCCAAGGCTGTTGATGTCTGAGAACAGCCAGCTCTTGGCAGCAGGGACTGCTCCTGCTTGGAGAAAACAGCTTAGCTAGGAACTACGGTGCTCCTTAGAGACAGATTTAGCCCAGAGTGACCTTGCCCTGATGACACAGTTGTCATCTAGATGATGAACTGGATGATCTTAAGATCCTTTCCAACCCAAACTATTCTATGATTCTATGATCTCCTACACCACTGCTGTTGCTTCCCATTCACAACACCTGCACTACAGGTATCACTGATCTGGTCACTCAGTGAACCTCCCAGACCCCCATACACTGGGTTGTGGTGGTGATGACTGAGCAGGCTGCTGGGCTGGGGCTGGGGCTGAGGCTGGGCTGGGGCTGAGGCTGAGCTGGGGCTGAGCTGAGGCCGTTCTCAGCTCTGTTCTTGTCTATCTCATACCTTTTGCACCTCTCTCCAGACTGCAGTACACAGACCCTTAAAAACACAGTTCAACCACGTTCCCATTGCTGTTCTGCAAGCTCAGATCTTCCCAGCAGGAACGTGACACAAAAATGGACACAGATCTAGCTGCTGCACGGCCATTCCCAGTGCGTGGCACTACCTGGTGCCCTGGAAGGAGATAAACACCTCTAATCCTTGCAATGCATCCTCACAATAAACCTGCACACCTTGTGTGTGATTGCACTTGTCACCTACTATAGAAAACTGTGCCACCTCCTACAGAACAGTGTCCATATGAGGCAGGGATGTAGCAGGGGGTTACTCCCAGCACATCAGTTCCAGTGCTGCCCAGGACATCTCCTGTTGTGTCCATGCCATCCTCACTGTGACCTGCTCCACCAGCTGTGTGTGCTGCTATGAAAATGTTGGCAACCTGTTTGCAGATCAGCTTCCCACCAGTGACCTGGTGCCAGCAACAGGGATGCAGTGAGAATTCATTCAGAGCTCCGGAGCTCACAGATCCCTGGGCCACATAAATAAACATGCAGTTATAGCCTGAATTGGTGAATTTAGGATCCCTTTTCCCAGTTTCACCGCTTGGTCTACATAATCCCACTGTACTTCCAGTGACGGCAACAAGGGAGTTTAAGTCCACAACCAGTGTGGTGGGGCCAGGAGTCTTCCAGAGCTTTGAAACAGAGCTACCGAGCTGCCCTTTTCTTCATGAGTATCCCATGAAAGGGCTCTTTAAGCGCAAAATTATCTCAGATGAAGCCAGGAGGAATAACGTGAGGAGAGTGGAAATCAGCAGCCCTTGCAAACAAGGCAGCAGCACCCACTGTGCCCTGGCTGGGAGGTCTCTGCAGGTTTGCTCTCCAAAGGGGGGAGGATGAAACAGGAAGGGATGTTCAAGCTCAGATGAGGATGGACACAATTCCTCTGAAGTCTCCATTTCATGTCCCTCCTCCTTTGTCCCAAGGGACAGTATTGGACATCTCAGACAACAGACACAAGAAGGATGTAGTTGAAGCCAACCTCCAGGGAAAACCAGCCCTGAAAGAGGGAGGCTGGGATGCCAGCTTCCCAAGCACGCTAAGACACAGCGGCAGCTCTGGAATGCACTTTTTTATTACAATCCCAATCATGGCTTTTATTGGTCTGTATTTTTGTAGCTATTTCTAATATCACAAATATTTGCGTTCCCTTAATTTTCTGGGATCCGTGTCACATTCTCAGCTGCCATCTGCTCACAGGCTCAGAGAGGTTACGCGGCTGAGTGGGGAACCATGCAGGCAAATCCTTCTACCCCTTGGAGGCCCTGCGCCAGACATGCAGTGGGGAGTCCCCTGACGTAGGACTCATCTTCAGCCCATCCTGCAGAGGCCCATCTGGGTATTACCCTCCTTACCAGCATACACTGCCAGCAGGAAAGACGGGGGCAAAGGACATGTCCTGACCCTGTCGTTCAAACGTAGCTGGGCTCCAGGCTCTTGGCTTTGAGCCCTGTCCTGCACTAAAAAGGGCTGGCATCCTCTTACAGAGAATCAGAGGTCCACGAGACCCTCCCTTGTACTAAGGGGAAGTGATACAGGAGAGGTTGTTGAATCCCTTTCAGAGGTGATTTGGCACCAGAACTGGTTCTCACCTGTGTCTCCAGTAAAAACCCAACAGTCTGGACCTGGCACTGTTCTGCTACGAACTCCGTCCTTGAGTTTCCAAGGTGGGATGCTCAGCCAGCTCTGTCAAGTAGTCCATCAGGGTGGATGCATCAAGGGTTTGGAATAGCCTTCCTGAATGCCCCCCCAAACACTACTCAGGATATAAAACCTGCTCTGAATCCTTCTGGTGAGTGGAATGTGCTTCAGTACATAGCACATGCAGTCTGCAAGGCACGGATCCCCTGGGCAGCATTTGGCTTGTGGGAACCAGTGGAGGGAACCCTGTCAGCCCGAAGAACAAGGTAGGAATGGTGTGGATCCACAGCGGCTCCTCCAGCCCCCAGCCTCCCTCCCTGACCCGTGTTCCATGATCTGTGCTCCCTGATCCATGTTCCATGATCTGTGCTCCCTGATCCCTGCTCCTGTTCGCACTCTGCAGCAGCTGCCTGGGACACCCCACACCGTTCCTGCGCTGCCCGTTCCTGCAGCTCCTGCTCAAGGGGGATCTCCCCACAGCCCTGAGAAGCGCAGCTGATGATGCTGTGTGTGCTGTCCCACATCTGTCATGCACACAGCCTTGAGCACAGGCAGCGAGGCGGCTGCCTCAGGCTACCTGTGAGCCAAGCTCTGCAGGAGGAGGGATAAGCCATGCAAGGTGCCTCTTTCAGCCTCCCAGTGTTTGAGTGCCTGTTGGTCAGCATGGCCAGGGGAGAGGTGAAGAGATTTGCTCTTCCAGAGCTTTGGAACAGAGCTGCTAAGCTGCCCTTTTCCCTGCCAAGCATTTCCCTGCTCCTGACACAAGTGCCTGGGCACATGGGAAACCTTACCTAGAGAAGGGAGAGATGTGAAGCACTAAGCCAGTCAGCTCTGGGCTTACCTGCCCTCTCTCATAGCTTCTGCCCCATAGCCTGCCTCCTTGGCCTAAACCCATCTCAAGCTAGCAGATATCCCCATTGGTGATAACCATGTGTGGTCAGGATGCCCATCCTGCTCTAGGAAGCTCCTGAAATGGATTTCTTGTCCCCAGATACACCAGTGGAGCTGCTCATGGTTTCCTTGCTGGGCAGTGAGCTCCCTGGAAGCCTGACAAGCACCCCCCATGGCTTGAGCATCCTGAAGAGGTTACACAGCAATTCCCATGAACTAGCGCACCACTTCCTTGGAAAGCCAGTGAGCCTGAGCCTGGCACCACGCCGCTTCCTTGCCATGCGTGGAGAGGAGCTCTGCTCCATGTCTAGTGGCACACCAGTGCCTGCCCGTTGTACACAAACAGCAGGATTTATCATCTGTTTGGGATTACACGGCGGTGTCTGGCTCCGTTTCTCCTGCAGTGATTTAGGGGGCTACAGCAGGTACCAGCTCCTGTTTCCAGAAGGCCTCTGGAGAGACTGAGACATTTTCAAGTGGAGATAATGGCAATGGGTGGTGATAAGAGCAGGGTGCCTGGCACACGCTTTCTGGTGCATGTTGCTGCCCCATGGCTGCACCTTCCCTCCACACCTTTTGCTCCCTCCAGGCAATGGGCAGAGCTGGAAGAGGTCAAAGTACCAAGCCTCTTCTCAGCTGCAGATGCTATTGTAGACAGTGCATTCCTCCTGCCTGTTGTGCACACCAGAGCACAGCCAAGAGCTGGCCTGCAGGAGGGCTGAACACTGTGATAGAAGGGGCTGGGGCATGCACCACACATTGCACAGGGCTCATTGCCACAGCTCTTACTTGCCCAGACAGAAGCTGTGACCATGGATGCTTTACTACATCCATGATTATCCCTTCTGCTTAGCAGACCAGAGGGAGGAGGTGGAGTGGCAGCGTTAGAAGACCTGGGCAGTCAGTAACCAGTGCTGTGATGGGAGTTCTCACAGCAGTGCAGTGCTCACAGCAAGCACCTGAAGTGACACTTGCCCCATTGGAAGATGTGCAGAATGAACCACGAAGCTCACAAATGAGCAGGTCAAAGTCTGCAGAGCATTTCACACCCCCAGTGCTCAGAGCAAGTCACTCAGTACCCCCCGGGGCCAGTCACACAGTGAAGATCAGGAGCTTTGCCAAGATGTGTGCTCAGCGTGGATTGACATCCAGCTTGCTGGGATTTCTGGGAGCGCTGGGGTTCCTGGTGAGCACGTGCATGGCAGCTCCATGCTGGGGCAAGTGTTTGCAAGGCAGGAACATACAAATTCAATCCCAAGTGGATACTCATCTGAAATTTCTTACCCGAGTGTATTTTTGGGTCCCCTGTTTAAAAGCCACCCAATTAGGGAACAGAAACAATGGCAGATGATTTCAACTATCAGTCACACAATGTGAATGCTAACAAATAGCCAAATCCAAGGAGAGTTGTTTAAACTCTTTGCTCATGAATAAGGGTACATTGGCAGAGCTCTGGGGGAGCAGCCTGATTTCTGGCTGTGGGGTCTCCGTGCTCCTCCTTGCCAAGTGCTTGTGTGAGAAGCCTTGCTGGGTCTCACCAGGAAAGGGGGATTAAAAGCTCCTCAGTGTGAGAGAAGCTGTCACTACCCTGCGCTAATGTGCAGCAAACACATCCTTCTTCCCCTCCACTCACATCTCAGCACGCTCTTGCCTCTTCTCTCTACTCTAGATGCGTGATGGGAAGGATTTACTGTTCCCGTGTGGTTTGTACCTGTCTCCCACCTGACTGCTGAGCCTTCTGCACATCCCCTTCTCCCTGCCTGGAAGCGGAGCTGATATTCCCTGGGGCTGCTCAGGGAGGACCCATCTGCAGGAGATGTATGTGGCAGACCCACGCTGTCTGCCCTAAAAGAGGTCACTGCAGTACCGAGTTTGGCTTGGGGGGTAACTCCTGAGAGAACACTTGGTGTTTTCAAGGCACAGATTGCTGCAGTGTGAGCATTTATCAAACCCCCTCCATCTGCACGCACACGGAGCATCAGGGCCTCTTCTCAGCACCCAGAAACTCCCAGTCTGGAAAAAAAGGGACTTTGTTGTGTCCTGGGAGATGAAAGACTGAGCAAAACAAACAGCCCAGGCTGGGGAGATGCGATTTCAGAGGGAGGGCTGATAACCGGAGCCCCGGCTTCAGCTCTCCTCAGCTCCTCTGCCTTGGCAGTCCCCCATGCACAAGGCAGATTGTGGCTGTCTATGGGCAGCTTCTGCTAAGGGGGAAGTGCCACACTGCAGTTTGCTGGACCTGACCCTGCAGCCAGCCGTGTGCCTTTGTCCTCCAGTGAATCGTCTGCCCCGAACAGGCTGTTCCTGTATCTCACTCCTGACCTTCAGACCCTTTCCTCATTTTCAGATTAAGCTCGTAATGACCAGTTTATACCCACTTGTTCTTTTGCCAGCAAAGATCTTCAGCTGAAACAGCCAAGAGCAGCTCTTCTTAATCCCTGGTATTTACCCCAGACTTATCTGCAAAGAGCAATGAATGTGTGTCTCCTGAAGCCAGCAACCAGAGCTGCGTGCACCCTTCCAGACATGGTCTCTACAGAGATCCCTGGCACCAGTTTCTCCCTGTCTCTGCTGGGAGGAGCCATCCTGAGGCATCCTGGAATTGCATTTGCCTCTTTCATGGTGATGTTACATCCGTGGGTTACACTTCTCTGAAGATAAACTCGTGTACTGCAGTCTTCCCCATGATTCCAGCTGCTGAACCCCAGTCTGGAGCAGAACCAACTTCCTGAGGTCCTGATCCATGCTGGCATGTGGCAGCCAATTCCCAGTACCTCAAGATCAACTAAAACTAGGATCAAATACAATTCATCTGATCAAAAGTGGTATTTCTACAAAGCACTGTCCTGTTAGGGCTGAGACCATCACTCACTGCAGCAGCAACAGCAGTGCTCCCAGTGCACAGTGTTTGGTAAATTGAATTATTGTTACTTATTTTCCTGCCTCTTTAATAAGAAGAATTGCAAGTAACAAATTCTACCCAAACCAGTGAGAAATGTGTCTACCAAGAGAAAAACCAGACTTTCCCCCCGCTGTGCTGCTTAGCTCCCCAGGCAATAGGACTCTGCTCTCGGCTGGAACTGGTTGACAGCACCATTTAGCTTAACTGGAAGGAGCAGCCCAGGTTTTGGTGTCCTCATGCCCTGATTGCAGTTAAACACAATGGGAGCAGTGCAGTGATTGCGAAGATGTTGAGCTCTCTCTAGAGTAATGCTTCAAAAATCACATGCTTTTTATCATGCCCAGGAAGCATCAAGAGATGCAGTGAGGTACAGGGTACTCCGCTGCATTGAGTAATGGCTTCAATGGCATTCAGAGCCTCAGGAAGAAGCTCAGAGGGCCAAAGCCTGCTGTGAGCTGTTACCTAATGTGCTGTGCCACTGAACCTGTGCAGTGTGGAGCGGGAAGAAAGTCACTGGTATATTTTATACGGTGCTGATTCTGCCAGGAATGATGGGTCTTTCCCAACTTGGCTGGTTCTATGATTCATTAGTACCACCCTATGCTGTGTAAGGAGGTGATGGCTGCCCTTGCTTTTAGGTACTCTCCCCCCACAGCTGAGGTGCGAGGCAGGCTCAGGGAGAAGCTGGCTCTAATGCTGGCATCCCCTCCTTCATGGACTCAATCACGGCTGCCTCATATTCCCTGCCTAAAGCTGGTGGTGGTTGGTGCCTTGGCCTGGAGATCTGCGCTCCATGTTTCCAGCATCAAGCCAGAGCACAGCTCAAGCTAGAGAAGCTGTTTGTGCCAGAGCCAGGCTGGCATCTCCCTCTGGAGGCTGCTCCTTAAAGGTCTGCGCTCCCAGAGCAATCCTGCTTTGCTTCCATATGGTTCACTGCCAGTAGGTCTCTGTCCCATGTCAGCAAAGGCAGTTGCAGGCCAAAGCAAGCAAAATAAAGCAGATAAAGTCAAAGTGAGACCTGCAAATGAATCAGGTGAAGGTGAAGTGTGCTCTGGAGCCAGCTGCGCGTGGGGCTTGGATGGGGATCCTGAGAGCACGTTCCATTGTGAGTACATGCACAGCCCGTGCTGGGAAGGGCCCTTTTCCAGCTCATTTAATTGCACCAGTGCCAGAACTCGGAGGGGGGCTCAGAAACCTTCCCCCTTGCTGCCTCACAACCCGGAGAAAACATCCCTGACTGCTTCAGTGTGAGATCCCAGAGCTGCCTCCCGGGAATCCTAAAGAGACCAAACTTGATGGCATGGGCACATGAGGGGAAAAAAGCAGGGGCACCATCCCTGCTTCTGCTGTTTCCTGTACAAAGGAAGCACCAGGCACAGCTCAGAAGAGCAACAGAAGCTAAAACCTCTCTTTTGCCCCTCCAGGGAGCTCCGGAGGCTCCCTCAGCTCAACGCGAGCGCGTGCTGCTAAAGCCAGATGAACAGGAAAGACTGACCCAGCATCTTCAAAGGATTAAGGCAGCAGGCGTAAGCTGTGCACCATGTAAGGCTCTGACAGGGGGGAGCAGAGCTTGCTAATGAATTACTGCATGCTCTGCTCTCTCCTACGCCTTTCCCTGCAGGATGAGGCTAAGTGATAAGTGTTCCCTAACCTGTCTCCAGCACTCAAACAGCGTTTCATCGTTCCCCTCCACACGCTGCAGAGAAGCAGAATGGGGACACAAAAGCTGAGAAACAAAGCTAACATCCTCCTCTTGGCCTGTATCACCAGAAAAACTGAGCCCTCCCTTCCCCTTGCAAGGGCATCACCTTTGGGGCAGCCCTTTGAACCTTTTGTCCCTGATCCCAGAGTGTGGAGAAGCAACAGTGACTTGCCAGGCTCAAGATCCCAGTTCCTATAGGCTTGGATGATTTAAATGGTGCTGGAAGAGCCATGCCTACATGAAAAAGGGTTTAAAAGCAACCAGGGAATTGAATACAGAAGAGATCTTGTCAACTAGCTGGTTCCATTAACACTGTCAGGAACACTAAGAATATAGACATTACATGGTTTGAAAACGTTTCCAAGAGTTCTGTGTATTATTATGTTATCTCTCATCTAAACCCCTGTTAGGGATTTCATGCTTTTAGCTTGTGTTTGAGATTCAGCACATTAATCAGTGAGATCTCTCCGAGATGTGTCAACAAATTCAACCCGCTGTTCCGCATTAGTTGCTCCGAGTGAAGGAGCTCCACATTTAGGAGCAGCTCGAACCTGAGTCACACTCAGTGCAGGACCTCACGAAAGAAGAACGTGTACCAGAGTGCCTTAGGGCAGTGCTGGTCACAGAGGAACAGATCTAGGGAACAACCCTTACTGTCTACCCTGGGTGCTCCCCTCTTAGAATCATAGAATCATAGAATAGTTAGGGTTGGAAAGGACCTTAAGATCATCCAGTTCCAACCCCCCTGCCATG
>JANHGB010048262.1:0-33732 GCA_026283785.1 Coracopsis vasa
TGAGGACACCAGAACTGCACACAATGCTCCAAGTGAGGTCTCACGAGAGCAGAGTAGAGGGGCAGGATCACCTCCTTTGACCTGCTGGTCATGCTTCTTTTGATGCAGCCCAGGATATTGCTGGCGCTCTGGGCTGCAAGTGCACACTGAAGCCGGCTCATGTTAAGTTTCTCATTATTATGCAGTTGACTAAGTGTATTAAGGAAGTGCTAATTTAGTAAAAATTATTTATCAGAAAAATCCAAAGTGAAGTTATTGAATGGATGGGTGTCAGCCCTCCATGGTGGGGAAATAACCATGCTGCCAAATGAGAATGGCCTTAATTTATTGAAATCCAAAATATATCACTCCACCCTTTGAATTCAGTTCTCCAGTTTCTGTCTTTATTTAGTTTTCATCCATATTACCTCATCCCAAGCTGGCAAGGTCAGGCCACCTGGGAACTCCTGGGTGCTCCGGAAAGCACGGGTGATTCAGTGTGGTGGGTGGCACACTGCCCACTGACTCACCATGGAGAAGCCCTTCACCACTGCATCATGTGCACTATCCACTGATGGAGGTGTCTGTCACATGAGGTATAGATCCTTGGAAATACAAGAGTGTTTTCTCACCAGAGACAAAACAATGTTCTACCTGAGGTACATTTTTATGACTATTTCGGCATTTCTTTTGAACTGCTGAAATATGCACCAGCATGTGTATACATAGTCTGATCTAGTTGAAGATGTCCCTGCTCATTGCAGGGGGATAGGACTAAATGACCTTTGAAGGTCCTTTCCAACCTAAGTTATTCCATGATTCCATCCTCTCCAATATCTTTCCTGTTCTTGTGAAAGCTGAAGAGATTTACAAATGCACAACATTCCTGTGGGTGCATTTACCTGCAAAGCATTTGGGGGTTTAGCATTATTGCAATAAATATGGTATAAGTTGTGAGGATATACAGGGTAAAAAGCTTTGTCTTCCTCTATAAGGAAAAGTGGTTGAGCTAGATTGAGCTAATACACTAGTAATACCCAGCCAAAATTCCTCTCTTTTCATCAAAACAATACCCAGTAGCTCAGATAATATTGTGTAGCTCCTAACTGGGCTGCTGTGAATGAATATCATTAATATGTAACGGGGCTCCTTTATGTGTGCATTCAGTGGTGAGCATGTGCTGGAAGTGTGAATTGTTCATAGCACATCTCAAAGTGACTGTCAACACTTAGGTCCCAAATGCATAGAAAACTTAGATGCAAACACTGTGATTTCTGGAAAGCATTTTTACTTGTTTTTTTTTGGAATGATTTTGGTTTCTTGACATGTTCTGCCAAGGGGATAAAGACATCTCTGCTCCAGCCCCAGCCCCAGCCCCAGCCCCATTCCATTGCTTTGTCCTCTGTCCCCTGTGGACTGTCTGGCACAGAGCATGGTGGTGGCAAGGAAGAAGCAGGCAGAGGGGTTACAGGCAGCCCAGAGGAGAGGCAGCCCCTGCATCTGCCCAAATCCTTCCCTTCTCCAGTGAGGGCTGCTCCAGGAGTTGGAGAGATGGGGAGAGCAGGAGAGGACAGCTGGGGGAATGGCTGAAGTTGTTTGGCCTCCCTGGTTTGGCACCCTCTTCATTGCTGACTCTATACATGAGCTTGGAAAAGCTTCTGTGTGGTGGTAGGCACAGAAACATGGAGGAGCCAGCCACAAGGGCAGCTTCTGTAGGAGGGAACAGTACTCTGCATGAGTCAACACAGAGAAGGTCCCATCCCCCATGTATTGTGTACATTTTTCGGGTTGTTTCTGAAGTGCACACATCCAAAAAGTGGCATATTAGAGCACAAAAGCTAGAATAAAAATGAAAAATTAGGAACGTGAAATAAAATCAAAGTTAGTGCATGGCAAAGGGCTTTGTGGTTTTTATTGAAGTTTCTGAAGGGTTGTCAGTTCTGCTGTGCAAATACAATGAGAGATATAAAATACCTAAAATGGCAGAATCTGTGTGATCGTATATGTGAGACAGATAGTTCTCACTTTTACCTGAACTTTGTTTATCTGAGCCTGATACCTCCAGTAGAAATAGTCCTCTGGACGTTAATCCAAAGTGAAAGAGAGCTGCCTCTGTGCCACCAATAGACACGAGCACAGCTTCTGAACTGTAGCCTGGCAGTCGTATTGTGGAAAATACACCTTTAACCTTACCTCCGCAGAAGGGGTTTGCATTATTCATCATTACTTGTCTCTATCCAGTTCGAGTTCATGGTGATAAATCTATCTTATAAGGCACTTACAAAGATGGGTGTGGTGTGCTGATAGCATTCATGATTAAGTGCTTTCCTGTGTCAAATATAGCCTGTAATATACTACAAACAGGCAGTCGATTTTTATACAAACTGATCTGGCTGCTATCAGACTCTGACATTTTATACTAATACTTAAAATAAATCTAGAAACAGGAAAGAAAGTACAGAATTATTGTTTTAAGCTAACTGTGAGGGCTTATCTTCAAAGTGGCAGAGTTTCTATTGTATTTAAAGAAACTGGTCAGTATACTGGCGTAAAGGTTAGAAGTACGCATGAAGCTGGAGTTAAGCTGCAGCTTCAGTTTTCACTTTTGATATAGAGCCACTAAGATGCTTTTTGTTCCAACATGAAGACTTTTGCTTGATTTTATTTTTTTCCAAGCTTGCCAACTTCACGTTAAAACCTACTGCTATTGAAAACACTGGGAGTTTTGCCATGCATTGCAAAAAGACTGGGATGTGGCAGCATGCACTAAATTCTCTGTGATTTGTTGGACACTGGAATCTAGTTAGGCTAGAACTAGGGACATGTGAGCTAACATTAGCAGTCTTTTCTTTCCATGTCTTATCACATGTAATGTTTGCATATCTTTTTGAGTTACCTCTTTTAAAGGCCAAGAAAATGCTAAGACTTGGGTCCCCATGAAAATGAAGAAGGCAATTTTCTGTCTCAAAGTGCTCACCTTAATGTATTTCAAAGAGTAGACACTTGACCACAAGAAAATAGTGCAAGAACTAGTGAGGAACTGAACCCCAAATCAAGATGAGAAAACAATGGATTGAACAGAAGAGATTTTAATGAAGCTCATAAAATGGCCATCTGCTGAATGGAGGACACATTTCGTTATTCTATTTGAGATTTTGATCAGCTTGAGGCTGCTTCCACTGCCAGGTAAGGCTGCTTTCAAGAACCTACCTGAGGTTCAGCTTGTCAGCCATCTGTAGAATGTATGCCCATGTTCACACCTGGTGCAGGCTTGGTTTCAGCTGTGGTGTGGTCACTGTGATGTGATATGAGCTTTCTTTCCCACAATCTGGATAGATCAGGTGTGATATTTCAGCCCCCAGAAGATATTTTGAGTCTGGCTCCTCATAAACACAATATGGGTGTTTGGAGCTGGAGTTCCACCTGGGCAAAAAGGAAGTGGTATGGACTGAACGAGGACCAGGATGATGGAGTTCCCCATCACAAGCCTGTTCTCTGGCCAGCTTATAATTTTGTTGTGTAGATGTTTCTCTTGCCTTTTTTCTATAAGTGAAAAATGACTGTGACATGCCAGTGTCAAATTCTGAATATAAGGAAATGTGAGACTTCAACACAAAATGACATTTCTGTGATGGAGAAACAAAAATGAGTAGATTATTCAAAATGGGAAAACCTGGGGATTTGAAACAATGGAGTGACAGTTCATCAAACATGCTATGTTTGTCTATTGAATTTATTAGTCACAGAATTTTCTTGTTACTATTGCCATAGCTTGTTACTCTTCTCATATGCCACACACCTGTGAAACATGAGCAGGGAACAACTTGAACCCAAGAGAAGCCACATCACTTGAACTACTTGCATGTGCAAGGTTGTTCATTTACATGTTCATCCTTACAGCAAGAAAATGCAGACTCTAAAGTTTTTGCTAAGAAAAGACGGCTTTATTAGTCTGTTGGGCAGGTGTTATCAGATGAAAATGGTTTTTTTCTGCAACAGAGTAGTCTGAAAATAAAACTCGATTTTGTTGCTTGGTACTTTTGTTTGTTTGGGTTTTTTTAACTAGCTTAAAATGGGTTTATTCCACACCGGTAAGGGGGGCTGTGTGTGTCAGGTCAGTGGCTGATAGTGGAGAAAAGCTCTTCTAAGCAATGTGTCAGAACATTTTTAAAATTAGAAATTAGAGTATGCATTTCACAAGTTTAACTACCCAACATGAAAAATGTGTCACTCCAGCCTTTTACTTTGTGAAGGCATCTGAATTAAATGTATGGCTCTTTATTTATCTTAAGTAAAATTGGTTTTAGCTTTCTTCTAGAAAGAAAGGAGAATATTTATTTGTAACACAAGTCCATCTGTTCCTTCTTGCTGACTGGTGTTCTAGTTCAGGTTAGACACAGGATTTTGCTTGTAATTGGCACACTTTATTTGTGCAACATTTCTGTCATCAAAGGTACAAATTATTTCCCAAGAAATGAAAACCGTATTTAACAAAATTAAAACTATTGAAAGAATCACATTCCTGCTCTTGGAGTGTGGAAATTTGGTGGGTCCTTTTAACAGGCTGGGTTTAATGCACTGCAATGGCAAGGGGTGAGGCAAAATTGAAGGAAAAAATGCCTGACTGACAGCACTCCACCCAGATAAGGCCATTGCTTAGAGAAGCTTGGGAATGGCTCAATATAAGCACTGTGCCAAGAACACACGCTCCGCTGCATCCAGGAGTGATTTTCAATCATCTAGCCCTTAAGAGGTCAGCAGTAGCAACAGTATGCAGGCTTGCTCTCTCCTCTCAACACAGGAAAAACTCGTGCCACTCCTGAATCTGATTTAGGTCCTTTTCCTTGCAACCTCTTCCTTATTTTTAGAATCATAGAATAATTTAGATTGGAAAAGACTCCTAGAGGTCTTCTAGTCGAACCCTCTGCTCCAGGCAGGGCAAACTTAAAAGCCAGATGAGATTATCCATGGCGTTCTCTTACCCAGTTTTGAAATTATCTGAGGGTGGAGGTTCCCCAACTTCTCTGGCTGGGTTTAACCACTCTTACCTGATTTCATTTTCTTCTCATACTTGCTGAGGATTTCCCTGGATGCAGCTTGGCGCCACTGCTTCTTGTTCTTTGACTGCATACCTCTGAAAGAAGTCTGACTCCATCTTGTCTGTGGGACCCCTTTAAGCAGTTGAAGATCACAACCAGATCACTCTCCACCTACAGCCTTTTCTTCTTCAGACTGGGCAAACCCTCAGCCCTCCTTGAATGTCATGCCCCACAGTCTTGATGTCCCTACACTGGACTTGGTCTAAGATGTTAGTGCCTTTCACTGGGACACCCAAAAGTGGACATGACAGAGTACTCCAAATGTGGCCCCATTGGAACTGGAAGGGAACAGCCACTTTCCTTAAGCTGCTGGCAGCTCTCCTGCTAATGCAGCCCGGCATGTGCTTAGCTTTCATTACCTCAAGGGCGCAGTGCTGAATCATGCTCAACAATTTCTCTACCTCAGGTCCTGCTCTCCTTGCAGGGGCTTCTTCTGTCGCATGTGAAGGACACTGCATTTGTTCTGTTGAACATTATGAAGCTTCTGTCTGCCAGAAAGGATGTACAGTGTATGCTACATCAGCAAATCCATCATCCTTTCCGCTAGAGAAAGATCTTTTCTACCTATCTGTCTTTGAGTTCTAGCTTACTGACTTTTGCTAGAAGCCTATGGACAAGAAACTGGCCTGCATCACATAACTTCCACTCTCTAACAACTCTGCATCACTGAATCTCTGTGTTTTATAACCAGCCTTCATAGAGTGGTTAGTGTCAGGTAGGATTTATCTGATTTATGAGGCTAGGTTTAGTACCTTTAGAAGAGCATACTACCCTGGGTTAGGCCAAAAAGCAGCAGAGAGAATTACAAGAAGTTGTCTTCAACTGGCCAAAATGAAGAAAATACCAATGAATAGAAAGGACACAACCCTAATCAAGTTAATTTTTAGGCCTCTGGAGAAGGTATTCTATCATTAGGGAAAATTTAAAGAAGAAATATCAGAAAAAAATGCAAGGAATGTCATACAAGAATTGTCATATAAGAAACTGGCATATGAAAAATTATCACTATAAGGGATTAGTTAGTTCATCCTGACCTTTCTGGTGTCAACCCATGGAAACATGTCACAAACAAGACCCTATTTCAGCTCTTGATAGTGGGAAAGGGTGTAATAATAGCTTTCTCTTGCTGTTGGGAAACGAGAAATTTCTGGACGGATGTGCATGAGAAATTAGGAAACACTTGTTATCTGGAAGTATTTTCTTTTTATCACAGGTGGCAGAAAAAACCCACCAGAGGACTGAATGTACTGAATTCCATGTCTCCTTTTCTGTTGATAGTACTCAGGAGAATGCTAATGGAGTCTACTGAGGACTTTGAGGAAAACCAGGACATTTACACACCTGATGGAAGTTCTTCCAAGCTTCTCCCTGGAGAACAGATAGTAGTTGGCTACAGGTCATGTATCAAACAGCTGAATATACAGACCAGGGGCTCTGAAAAACTTAGTTTAGGTTCTAAACTTTTAAGCAAATCTTGTGTAATTTGTGAAAAACTCTTAGCTTTTCACTTGAAATGATGAAATGTCCCTTGCTGTCTGTTCACGTGTGACTTATGTATATTTGCTGTGCAGTACTCCCAAAAATGTGAGGAAATATTTGAGATCTTTTAAAAGGCTTTTTAAAAGGCAGGATCATCAGCTGTTGTGTCAGCAATATATGATTACTATCCTAGTTAGAAAATAACCAATATTCATATTAAAATCTATGGGAGTTTTGCTGTTGAACTCAGCTGGGACAGATTCAGTGTCTAAATCATAACTAAATTTCTGCAAGGTCAAACAAGAGAGGCGAGAAATTAGAGAGGTGAGCAGAGATTAAACGGTTCCCCCTAAAGTAATTATATAAAAGATTGTGTGTTCATCCTGAGGAATGGGACTGAATACCTTAGAGCAGGAGATGAACATGTGAAGTGTGCCAAATCCTGATGTCCTTTGTTCATGGCACTCTGAGGAGGAAATTAGGAAAACCCTTAGTGTCTGACACATGGCAGACCATCAGTGGCATCAAGTTTAGAGTGAAGTGAAAAATGTAGCTGCTGATGGGAGTAAAGGGAAATAATGGCCAAAGCATTGATGGGGCTGGATTCAAGGGTCAGACTCGGAGGTGACAGACTGATCTAATTTTTGGGATTTAACAAAAACAACACATCTGGATTAAAAAAAGAAAAAAAATACACTTATGTATGTGAGTTAAAAAAAAGCCTCTCAAAGTCTCTGCAGGGCCTTTGCCAGACGTCCTCAGCAGTGCAGTTCTCACTGTTCTGGATCACTTCTTTTCTGTTTATCTTGAGTAAAGCCCTTTGTAATTAAGTTAATACTGATTTAATCATGACAATCATAGCTGGTAGATATCCAAGGCAATGATAACAAAATTAAGCAGTGTACAGATCGCATCTATGACAAGAGATTGAAGAATAAAAGAATACTGTAGGTGCAGGTCATACTTCAGTTTTTCTATTGTAACTGCCATTAAAAACAAAACTAAACAAACCAGAAATCTAAAGTTGCTTCTTCTGCAAGTATTTAATCATGATTTGTGAAATAAACTTGGACTAGTTTGTTGGCACAATTCCATGCAGTGGTGAGGATTTGACAACCACATTATTACATTGCAACTTGGATTAAAGGTGGTGGGAGACACACTCATTGTGTTTTAGATCATTTGTGTTCATTAGCAAGTGCAAAGTCATCAATGCCATGTTTGCCTTCTGCTAAGTGAAGCCATAGTTCTCTCAGCTGGACTCAGCATCATTCAGATATGCAGCAAGGTTGTCCCATCTAACACCTCATCTCCTAGGGAGAATGAGTTGGGATCGTGAGGCATTAGACCCAGCTCCACTATTTCTTCAGGGTTTTTAATTACTTGGTGATCTGTCTGCCCAACAGTAGCAGTGGACTGGGGGAGTCTTACAGGCAGGTAGTGGAGCCACTGCCTGCAGTGCCAGTACAATACTTCATCAGGCTTAGGCCTCCATCCTTAGGCTAGAGCTTGCTTAGATAAGGTAGCCCGAGCTAGCAGAGGAAAACCCTTTAGCATGATTCATGTGTTACCTGAAACAATGTCACAGCAGCATTTAAGATTAGAAAATGTAATTACCCTGATCAGTTGTTTACAAAGAAATTGTTTGAAGCTTTCCAAAGACATTGTTTGCAGTCAGGGCAGTATCACCTCCATTGTGTATTTTGTGTACTGGCCTGATAGCTAATGATGGGAGCTCTGAGAAAATGACCCTCCCTCAGAGCATCAAAGTTTTAAAAGTGTTTGTTACCCAGCTGTAGAATCTCATGTAAGATGTGAATTGTAACAGTCATTAAATCCATGACCATTAAGTTCGTTATGTTTTAATTTGAATATTGGACACTCAGATTTTCAAGGATTTATGCCCTTATCCCGCACACACAGAAGTCAATGGGAGTCTTGTCCTTGGCTTAATTTGGAACAGGATTAAATTCTTCTGATGTAATGTTTGATTTCCCAGCAATGAATTCAAGAAATAACTAGACCTGAGTAGTTATTAAGATCACTTAGAGCTAATCAGATAAAAACCCTACAATTTTGAGAGAAAGCAGGAGAGTGCCAGAAGTTCAGGGCCACTGAATGCCATGAGAAGACATAGTGGAGAGTACTTCTGTGTTGACAAAATTTAAAACACAGTCAGACCTGTTCTAAGCTAGCCCAAGCTGGAAAAACCCTGGCTCACTTTCAGAGCTAAGGAGCTCTGAAGGGCTGCCATTTCATTTTAAATTGCAGTTCAAAACTGATACCGAGCTTAAATGTTACATTACCGTGGAGTCAATTTCAGAGTCAGATCTCTCACTGGCTATTAACCTGGAAGTAAAATCTGGTTGGAAACATTTGAGTACTGGGGATTGCTACGTTTAAACACAGATAAGCTCAGACTTTTTTCATTCTTCATGCTAAAGGCTGCTGGGAGTGGAGGAAGGGGGAGCTGGCAGTAGCTCTACTGTTCTGATTTCTGGAATAGGAAATTATCCTAAAAAGGAGGAGCTTTGCAAATTAATTAGCTTAACATGGCGACAACAGCACTGGAATGCACAGGTGAAGAAAACATCCTCAACCTTAATTGTGCTTTAACACGGCTGATTTCACAGCTGATGTCACACTGTTCTACACTAGCCCCTAGTGCTTTACAGATGTGCCTTTTGAACTTCTTTGTATCCTTATGTAGACAAACCCTGGCTTCCCTTAGTCTCTAGAAATGTTTGAAAATGACAAGTCTAGCACATACAGGAATGAGTGATAGAAGTATCACTAGTTTTCAGCTGTTATAGAGGAGCTTCTGGCATATGTAAAATGTACAGATTTTGATTAAGGGGATGCCTTTATTATAGAGGATACACTGAATGCAGCATACACTGCTCAGAAACCCAGCTGAGCTCAGCCAGCTCAAACTACCAGAAGCTGATTTTCTACCGAGTGCAAAACTGACTTGTAACATTTGCTTTTGTTGTGGTGCTGGTAGTTAATTGCATGCCCTGCGTTGGGGTGATGCTGGCACAAAGCTAGAGCAGAGATTCATATTTGCAAATTCTGGAACACAAACCTGAAAATAACTACCCTGGGGGAAAAGCCCATGGATAGCCTTCCATCTAACTTGCAGTATGGCTTTTATTGATATTACTTGTCAATGGCAGATGAGAGGCATTTATAGTAATCTTTCACCTTTGCTAGCAAAAGGAGCAGTGGTTTTAGTTTTCTCTGAAACCCAAGATTCCCTGTACCTGTGCTGAAGTTCAGAGAGCTGCCAGAGCCATGAAAACATCCTGTCATCTCTAAGGAGTGATTTCAAAGATCTCCTCCCCCTTCACCTTCCCTTCACCCCCCCCTTCACTCTGCCTTCCTCTTCCTCCAACCTGCCCCAAGGGATCCATCTCTTGCTGGAGACTGTGCCAGAAGGAAAGTGCAAATCCTCATTTTAATTAACCTTAATGGCTGGGAGAGCTGCTGACACCCCACCACTACCACCTATGTCAGAGATCTGCCCTGTGAACCTATGTCATGTTGGAATTGTTGAGAATTAAATGTTGCAATTCCTTATGCTGGTTTTACAAATCCAGAGCTAGGTCTCACCTTCTCCGCAGTAGAAGTGTGGAGATCTCTCAGCTGGCACTTTTACACCATGATGTTGATTCTGACATCAGTCTTCCACTCCTTTTTGGTAATCAGATAACAGCGCTTTCACATACTTTAGTTGTCAGAAAGGAAGAGGTGCTTGTCTCCCTGTGCTCGTGACAGCCACTTCCTACATACAGCATAATGAACCGGAATCTCTCCTCTTACAGAAGGCCATATCCTCCTGCCAGTTGCACACACGAAGCCTGGACGTGTAAATGCATGTTAATCCATGGCCTTACACAGTGCTATTTCTCCTGGTCTCCGTCTGAAGTAGCCATCCAGATGAAATAATTAGTGAAATCCAGATTTCTTTTTTTCACATGTGCAGTAGCTTTCCAATATCCCAAAAAGGAGATTTCTTTGGAATGGGACAGAATAAAATTCTTGAAGAACTGGACCAATTGATTTGAGCTATTTCTCCCATTCGCAGAATAGCGTAGACACAGCCAATAGATGCACGTACATGTATAAGCGTAGCAAGAATATCCAAGTGTTTGCAGCACTGGAAGACACTGAAAATGTGAAGGGGTCTGAAAAACTGGTATTTAATGCACTGATCTTTGGAGCCTTCACAATGAGGCATTGTTAGATATAGGATCTGCTAAACAATGAGTCCTTGATAGGACATAATACCTATTCAGAAGCTCAGCTTTGCACACTTGCTCTTAAAACATCCTTAGCTCAACTTAAATTTACCTTTGTTGCACACAATGCACATGTGACAGACAGTTGCATTCATTCATCTACTTTATTTAGATCTCTGACAGGCTTACCTACTGTGTGCCGTAAAGCTGAGGTTGTTATGGGTTCTTGAATGAACGCCATTGATAGCTAGTACCTTTTGAAATGGTCACTGTCAGATGCTTCAGGTGACACAGAAAAAGCACTGAGATAAAGTTGAAACCCAGAGCTCCGTGACCATAACCTAATTTTGCCTAGTTGCCTTCTGTGCCTACCTTATATGCCCTGCTTGGACAGTTTCTCCTTCTATATAAAATGCAATTTACAGCACATACTGTACTTTGTCTACCAGCCATTAAAGATCCGAAAGTACTGTTTGCTGTCAGCAAGCAGTTGAACATCTCCTGTTACTGCAGGCTGACAGCCAAGCTGCAGGTCTGGAAAAGGTATGAGAACCCAGGACACAGTATCCTGACTGTACGTAATGTACTCTGCCAGTCAAGCAGAAGCTTTCTGCAGGGAGCACCGTGGCTGGCATTCCTCTAGTATCCAAAAGGGAGTGACACAAAATGGCTGTTTTCACCAGAAACACTTTGTTCCATTTGTGTTTTTTTTAACCTGGAGCTTCCTTGTAAATAAATTGCTTTTATAAGTGTGCCTGCTCTGTCAAATTTTGCCACTGCCTCCTACAAACACCTGAACAAAAGCAACCATCTAGAAATCTATAACCTTCTGAAATCTCACAGGTTGAAAAACGGAAACTTCAGGGCTTCAAGAGCTACAGAAATGTGTTTGTACGTTTGTGCAGCTGATCTTAGGAGGTTTGTTAATGATTTCCAGAATCTAAAGAAAAATGTGAAAATAGTGGTGATTTTTGTATAAAATGTGTGCTCAAATTATAGCTGCTTATGGCAGTTTCTGGAGAGCCTCAGCTGGAAAAATATTCCTAGCTGGAGGAAGTGTTAAGATGCTGCAGTTCCAAAATGCAAATTCATAGTGTGGCAAGACTGTCCCTTGTAGTAGTGAAGGCTTTAGTTAGAGGTAAACACTATTAAGCTCATCTGATCCAAATTCTTCCCAAGAGCTGAGCAGTTCATGATTTAGATTTCTGTCTGCCACAGTGAAGGGCAATGCTAATGGGGGAAAGAGGGAAGAAAAGAATGGAAGGACTGCTAAGTGAACAAGTTCATGCTTGTCCTGTGGACAAGCCTGTTCATGCTACCATAAGAAGACAGTTTGCACAGTACTTGAAGCAGGAATGCCAGGATAACCTTTCAAGGAAGGGAGCTTATGCAGTAGAAGTAATTGCTGCTGTGATTGGCCAAATGACCATGAGGATGGTCTAAAGAGCCATTCAGCCTGACTGTGATGTTGATCAAGTGCAAGGGTGAGGAGGAAGTGATGCATTTGCCTATGTGCCTCATTTAAGAGTTAACAGAATAAATGGAAATGAAAAGTAGAAGCTGTGGAATCTCCTGGGAGCTCTTGAGAACCTGTTCATTGCTCATATTCACTGCTAATTTAAGTGCTGTGGTCGAGAGACAGACTGGCCCAAGTTTTACAGCTATTTCTACTCCTTTGATAACGCCCACTGATCCCTACCCTCCTACAGTGCTTTAAAATTACATTGGTTATTTACATTTTTGATAATGAAAAATATAGGCCTGACTTTTAAATGACCATCCCTTTCTGTTACCAGGTAGCCTCATTATCTGTGATTGAAGAGGGTGAAAGTCGTTGGCATGTAAATAAGGCGCTTGGTGAGGTGGCAGACACAGGAGCTGTGGATTGGAATGCATTGGGAAGCCAGCACAGGACACCGTGTCTCTCAGCTTTGCTGGAAAAGCAGAATGTCATAGAATCATAGAGTCCTTTAGGTTGGAAAAGACCTTTAAGATCACTGAGTCCAACTATTAACCTAATACTGCCAAGTCCATCACTAAACCAGGTCCCAGAGTGCCACACCTACATGTATTTTAAATACTTCCAAGTATGTGGGCTGCCCTATCTCCTTGGGCAGCTTGATCCATGCCTGACAACCCTTTCAGTGAAGAAACTTTTCCTAATATTGAACCTAAACCTTCCCTGGTGCAATTTGAGGCCATTTCCTCTTGTCCTGCCACTTGCTGCTTGGGAGAAGAGACTGACCCCACCTAACTACAACCTCCTTTCAGGTAGTTGTAGAGAGTGGTAAGGTCTCCCCCTGAGCCTCCTTTTCTCCAGACTAAACAAACGCATTTCCCTCAGCCGTTCCTCATAAAGTTTGTACTCTAAGCTCTTTACCAGCTTTGTTAAAAAGGGTTTGTTCCTCTTTGGCCTTTGGCGACCTCTTTGTTCAAGTCTAGGAAGTTATTCTTGAAAATTAGGACATCTTTTCTGTTAAATGCTCATGTACTTTAAATATCATTCTTATCAATCTCTAGGAAGAATACAATTTCACCTAGCTAAAGATTAGGCTGAATGCTAATGTCTGTTTACTTTTAGAGAAGCAACTAGCTGCATTAGAATTTGCCTTTAGATTGCTCTGTTTACACAGTGTTTTAGGCCTGCTTCCCTAAAGTTTAAGGAAGAGAGTCACTGAGGCTTTGAGCATAAATCTCAGCCACCCTCTGCTGGGCTTTACCAGCCCTGTGGCACCTTCTATCAGGGATACTTTTATTATCAACATACCCATCTTTGCCTTCGCGTCTCCTGGTGCAAACTAGAAAAGAAGGGCCCAGAACTCACTATGCCCAGATCTTCAGTGCTTTCACTCTGAGCTGGCTATTAAAAGCTAGCTGTTAGGGCTAGTTAAATAATATTGCAATACACTGAAGTAAATAGAATTTGCTGATTCATGGCTATAGCATCCCTTACAATTCTAGCTGAGCACCTCACAGTCTCAGTGAATTGTGACAGTAAATTCTGTCACACCACGTCAGAAAATAAAGGTAGTTCTCCTGAATCACTTAAGATAGCTGCTGTACACAGACATCATAGGTAAACCTGCCCAAGGTCACACAAGATGTCTGTGGTAGATCAGAAACCCCAGTATCGGGCACTTGCACTCTAGGTTAGCTCCCTAAACCAGGGAAAGGCAAACTTTCCAGACTGGGATCTCACTTCTTTATAGTTTCGCATGCTTCCCTGCTTTCTGACTGTTCTCCCTGCATATCTGTGGGTGACTGCTTGTGGCTTCTGCTTCTTCACCTCCAACCTGCTTTGTACTCGGCACTGTCTTGCACTGCCAAAAACCCCATGTGCCTTCAGCTGTAGCAACCCTTTTCCCAAAGCTCCATATTGCAGCATGATGGGGAAAGGGAAGAGAGCAGTGAATGGAGAAACAAGCCAGCTACTACAACCCATCAAGTGAGCATCCTCTGACCTAACTCACTGCCTACTCCACCATGCACACTGCAAAATGTTTTGGGATGGGAATGCTGCAGAGCTGGAGAAGATGAGAGTGCTGATGGGCCAGAGGGAAGAGGAAGAGAAATGGGAAAATAAGAGTGAAAGTGAGGGGAGAGGCAAAATCAAGGTGGAAATGTTCAGGTTTTCTGTTTTAGTCCACAGTCTGATTCTGTTCTCCACATAAAAAACCATATCCCACTTTGAGAACTGCTTCTGCACTGGGAAAAGGCTTAAAAAGCAAGATATCCACAGGGATAAGGGCCAGAGGAGGCAGAGGCATCTGGCTTATTGTTAGTGCCGTGAGTCACTGTCATATGGGCAAGGCCAGCATTTTGTCTGGGGAAAGTGTTTTCCTTCAGGGTGGGAGGCAAAGAAGAGCTGGCTTTATTGCTGGATCTTGCAAAGCCTGCAGACCTAGGGATAGGGTTAGAGACACCAGTGTGAATTACTCCATAGTCAGCCCTGTGACTGCTAGAAAACTCTATGGTGCAATTAAAACTAAAGTATCAGATGAGAAGTAGGGCCCAGGACCCTATAGCTAAAATAATAAGCTTAGAGATAGCTTCTTTTGCTGGATCCTAATAGAGCTGCGTGTTTTCTAGTGACAAGTTTCAACAGTGACTTTTTGAAATGTATTTGAACCACCAGGCAAAACTGCTGCTTCCGGCCCTAACAGTAAACATACTCTTGTTAGGTTTATAACTGTGTATAACTACTTTGTCATACTTGTAAACCTGGAACTTAATGTCTTTACCTTTAGCCATTGCTTTGAGGTGATCATAGCCCTCAATCTGTCCCTGTGGGATCCTGCAAGCCCCTTAGCATTTTAGTTGCTGCTGTCCTAAATTCAGAGTTCATCTCCAATGCTGAGCTTAACTTATGCTTGTGACATGATTGACAGACCCCCTGCTGACAAACTTGGAAGTCCTTTGCTAATGTCTCTAGCCTTTGCTAGGCTTTACACACCACCTTGTTCTCCAGCCAATTCCAGCTCCACCTTTCTAGCCCATTAAACCCAGCCTTGTCAGTGCTGATTGTTTCAACACCAGTCTGCATCTTATCCACTTCAGGCATCTCTCTTGGTGCCGGCCCTCATAATAGACCTCCAGGTACTGTAAAATTCAGTGATAAAGGGAACTTTTCATCTCCTGTTGTGCCCAACTGGAACATAAACCCAACTCTAACTGCAGGGCACAGCAAACTCATATTTGTTCCAGAAGTCAGCAGAAGTCATTCACCCTTTATGGCTTAGTCTTCGTCCTCAAGCTGTAGCTTTGCACTTTCAGTAATAAAATCAGTTCTGTCCTGTACACAAACTCTAAACCCAAGATGCGACTGTAGCCTGGTTACGTTTATAAGGATGATGGCAAGAGCTAGTAGAGCTATATGCTTTAAAGAATGCTTTTTGTACCATTGTTTATGCTGCAAGCTACATCGGGCCACTCAGCTATGATTAAGCCTTAGCCCTGAGTATTACAAAGGTGAAGACAGTTCACTGCTGGATCCTACAAACCCTGCAGGGTTAGGGTGAAGGTTCAGTCTGACAGGTGAGAACATCTGAGGGCAAGTTTTAAAATATCTTGGGTTCAAGCTAAGGCTGGATAAAGTTTCTCACAGTGTAACATGGAAGATGTGTGTTTGTGTTAGGTCCTGCTAGAGTCACAGGTCCTCTAGGTACTGTCAAAGGAAGATTTCTTGTTGTGGGTAGAAGTCCTTGGGCTACCATTAAATGATAGTTTAAAGTGTCTGTAAAAGAAGAATGACGATTTGAGGTTGTTACTGGATGCTGTATCATTGGTCTTGCTGGGAGAACTGGGGTGAACAACGAATTGAAGAATTTTGTGGTAGCCAGGTGTTACGTGGGCTTTGGGTTGGATTTGGGCTTAGGTTTAGGATAACTCCAACAGAGGTAGCTTTATAGTTAGAGAGATAAAGCTCTTAGAGATAAAGTGGAGACCAGAACCATTAACATCCTTAAAGAACAAATATGTGCTATTAGTATTTCAGCTGTAGGAAAGATTTCTGGGCTGCAGTGAGGCTGTTCTGGGGATTAGGGTAAGGATTCTGGACAGCCACAGCTAGATGCATTTCTGAATCATTTAAATCATTGCAAGGATGTGGGCTTTTGCTACTCATGAGAAAAGCCTTCTGATTAGTGCTGGGGCAGGTACAAGTCACTGGGATAAGGTTCAAGGTTAGTGTATGCCTAAACACAGATTTATTCTCCCTCTATGTGCCTGTGGACCGCAGCACATGCGCTTCCTGTTTGTGACTTTTCTAAAAATGAGCCCAAACGGGAACACTCCTGGTCTGAAGGGTCTTCAGGTTTGGGGAAAACTGGGGTCTCAGTTTGAGCTATGTGGCTCTGCTCCGCTTCATCTGGAATGGGGAAATGTTAAATGTTCAGCAGGAAAACGTTTAGAATTCGGTGCCCTGCTTAAATGCTTGTTTCTGGTGTTTCAAGAGTAAGCGTTGCAGCAGAGCTGTAGCTTTCTTTTCCTGGTGCCTGCTTAAGCTGTGCTTATTTTGTTAGAAAACAGCTTAATTGCCTAGGGTGAAGAGTTAAAGTTTATTTTTATGCCGCTCTGTTTTTAGCTGCAGATTGACATAACCGACTAGTAGTGGAAGCCCCTTTGTATGAAACATCCCTTATCGTATTTGTCCCTCGAGCATATTGTGTGCCAAATTATCATTCCTAATAGGCTGGTTGACTTTCTGGACAGAGGAAACATCTTGATAAGTTTGCTAAATATGTTATGTCAGAGAAAGTGTATCGCGGATCTTTTATCATCCTCATAAGGACACGCTCGTTTCAGCTCTGAAGTGCCAAATTCCCTAAGCTCACCTGTTGAGCTGCATGTTATTCACAGCATCTGATTATCCAACTGTGTACACTTGGCTGCCATTTTTTTCAGAGACACTTACGCAGTGGCGTTTTGCAATGACGTCAATTCTTTTCCTGTCTGACCTAGAAGACTACAGTGACTCAATGTTGGCTGGGCAGCCTTAAAGATTAAATCGAGGACACTAGCTTAATGACTTTAACAGGCCCTTTAAAGGATTTCCCAAGAATGAGAATCATGACAAATTGCAGCTTAGGGGATTTTAGTAATTCCTGAAACTGAAGCTAATGATGCAACTCAAGATATGCTCTGCGTTCCTGTTGATACGCTGCAGAGTTCTTAAAAGAATAATCAGCATTGTGAGGACTTTTGTGCTACAAATCCTAAATGCATTTGGAGCCTAATTCTGATGCACGAATTTGTGAGATGAGTCCCATTAGCCCAACTGGAATATCTTACCCAAATAAGAGTTGCAGCATTTGGTCATAATGGAGTATTTGCAAAATATATTCAAAATCTTCTTATATCTAATTATAGTAACTTGTGGAAAATTAACAATAGTTAACACTGTTAAAGGTTCAAATCTATCATCTCAAATGATCTTCAAATTTTATTTTCTTCTGCAGAACTTTGCCATGCAATTCGGAGAAGCTGTATTTGCAGTTATCACTAAAGTGATTGCCTCTGCTTAACCCTTTGCACAACAAATGATTCTGGTTTCTGATACTCCTGCATAAATGTGAAGTAAAGCCAGTGACTTCCACCATATTGCTCAACCAGTACTGTAGTGGGGGTTTTTTAATGCATTTAACTTTGCATTTAATATATCTGAGTGGAAATACCATGGGGTTTTCTATATTTTTCATGCTAAGACATTCTATATTGGTAATATGTCACCAAGAAATAGAGTCAAACCTTTGCCTCAGTTACAGGGGTGTTATTTCCAAAATAACTTTAGTACAGTTCATGAATTCACTTTACATTTATACTGGACCAAATAGGAGAGATTATTAGCAACATATTTATCATGATGATTGGAAAAGAGAATCTATCTCAAGCTTGATTTGATAATTCTGCAAGGGTTCTCACTAAGCTCGCTCCAGCTTACAACATCAGATCTGTAGGAAGAAGAGAATCTGTTCTTTGAGAGCTGGACAGAAAGGAGGCTAAGTTTGAGGAAGTTTTGGGGACTTTTATGTAATACTAAGACTTGCTCATCACTTCAGGAAAGCCTTCTCCCTCTGTCATGTATCTCTCTTAACCTCAATTGAATTTTCCTTCCTGTACAATGTAGAACCATTGGGGAAAAAAGCTAAGGTAATTTCCCTAAAATTACTTCACTGAAGGTAAATTAGGATTGAGAATAGTTAACGGTGATTAAAATGTAGTGTTGCTTGTAAGGATACTGCAGGTAGTAAGTCCTCAAATCCAGGGAACTCAGGGTAAGATGCACTGTAAGCAGATCCCATATGCTTGAAGCTGAGGTACCAAGATTCAGATCTGCAAGGGGGACAAAAAGTCTTTAAAAAGTTTTTTAGATTTCTATGGTTAGTTTTAAATGAAAAGTTCAAAGGTGATTGGCTTTTATTTAACTGTAGACATTAGTTGTGCTATTTAAAGCATAGCTTCTTAAAGCACATGGTAGCAAACAAACCAGGACACTGGTTAGGAATGCATGGATAGCAGCTGCATGGCACGTCCGTAAAAAGGCAAAGGAAAACCAGTAGTTCGGTATCATTAGTTAAATGTGTCTTTTTTTAGCTCTCCTTTGTTAAAGTTACTAATTTGAAAGGATACAATATTGAATTTATGATAACCAAACAGATACTGAAATGATTTACAATGGTTATAAAACCTAGATATGCATGTTTTAGCTTGGTATCAACCTACCTCTCAAGCCTATCTGAAGGGGAAACACATTTCACAATGTGTTAGCTTGAAAAGTAGTGCCCCAAACCTGTAAAGAGAACAGCCTCTCCTGCTTGGGCTGGGGTCCTCTGACTTCACCAGGTCTTTTAAGAACATCCTCAAAAAACCCCTAGAGTACTATGAAATACCCAGCCTATTTACCTTTGATAAGAGCTGCAAGAAATGCAAAGAGAATTGTTTGCTCGAGGGGAGAGGCAGAGCTAGATGATCTGAAGAGTTTTATAGCCAGCTGTGTGTACAGCGCATCCTGAATTCCACAGTAGCTCCATTTAGCAAGATTTGCTGTACATTGCTTCTTTCCCAGTGCTGAAAGCTTACTTCTGCTGTGACAGCTTCTTTCATTCACAGCAACCATTTTTAGAAAGTATACTGTTAAAACAGTGTGATGATCCCATTAATCCCATTATATCCAAGCATCGTGGAGTTTTTAGTTAAATGACTTGTTTTGAAAGCAATAAGTATGTGACAGTATAAAATAAGTGTTAAGCTTGGGTTTATCCTGCTTATGTTTAAAGCTATAAGGGGGAAAAGATTTTCAAAGGTGCTGTCCTGGGACTTCTGTGGGAACAGACGTAGAGGAAAAGAGCACTTTTGAATAGTTTGGTATCTCGGGAGCACACTGAAGTATAAAAACTTGCTGTGAGGAAATTGCTATGTCCTGAAATGCAGACATTATTTCTAAGTAAGTAACATGAAAGAGTCACAAGGAGATGGGTGGGCAGTAAGTCATGAAGGTAGCATGCACATGTCATCTTGGGGGAAGACAGATTCTGTCTCAAAAGATCTTTGCCTTTCCCTCTGACTTGTCATACAGATGTGAAGTATTAACAAAGAGTAATCAGAAGGGAGTTAAATCAGGAATAAGCTGATATATGACTCGTCATGAAGTATTCCTATCTTCACAGCTATTGTGCTCTTTATCTAATTTCCCTAGCTATCTGATCAAAGCTGTTTATTTCACTGTTGAATTATTGCTGAAGTCTGAGAGGGCCCTGCTTTAAACAATGGAGCTGGTCAGCAGTGTTAGCAATTCATTTCCATAGTATCTAGCTCTGTGTGGGTCTGCAAAGTCTGGATTTGCCCTTGGAGCTTTCTCTCATACCAGATAGCTTCTGTGACCAGAACAGTGCTGGAGTTCGATGATGGCAAGACCCATACTGTAGTGAAGGGGTTTTTTTTTGTGATGAGTACACTTCGTATTGCTTTGGGGTATGTATTTGCTACTGGCAACTGGTGACTGTTAGATCTGAACTTTAAGGCTGTTTGGGTCCAAGGAATAAGCAAGAAACTTCCAACATTAGATTGCCTCGTGATTTTCTAGGCATTTTATCGAATAGCGTCTCCTGGTTTCAGCAGAGGGAGCTGACAATAGGGAGTTCTTGTTTGATGCATCCTTTGTTACTGAGATGGCTTCCCTAACTGCATATACAAAGCCTGCATTTACTAAATGTGCTAAAGCTGTGTAGCAGTGGTGACCATGGAAGAGAGGAAGAGAAGCAGCCCACCCTTCTTGACTTTGTATAGGTATGGCTAAGCAGTGTCACTCTCTCCTTGTTAAAATCCTGGACTGTCTGAGGGCTAGGAAATTGCTGGGAGCATAGCTGTATTTCCACTTGCAACTTGTTACCCTGTTACACCTGAATGAGGAAAGAGACATTTTATAACTGGGCCTTCCAATTCATCATAAGGAATATGTCCATGCTGGAATTACATCCATGATAGCAAGACCACTCAAGCTGTGAAAGACCATAAAGAAACTGCTACATACCCAGCCTTTGTTGTGAGCCATCCATGACCCTGCATTCAGCCTTGCTGAAACCAATGACACTGGGCTGACACTGCCCTTGGCCTGACAGCAAAACTTGTGCTAGTGCAGAGTGCTCATGTCTGATGATGAGGCACCTGCATGCAAAGGGCACGGAGAGCTACGACAGGGCTGGGGCTGCATCTGCCTTTTTGACCTGATTGCAGCATTGTATGGATGATGCTCAGGCTATTTTTTAAAATCTGACAATATTTCTAGTAATAACTGGTTGGTGCCCCATTATTACCATTCTGAAGAAGTACAGACACTAACAACGTGTTCTCTTATTCTTTAATCTGCTGCAGATGAGGCACCTAGCAGATAGTACCAGGGATATTCCAGGTTGTTCTCAGCGCTGATCAGCCAAGCCAGGAGGTATTGTCTGCCAGCAGTTTCCCAGTTTGCTGTGAGTTTGAAACCAGAGTAGCAAACCCTCACAGAGTGAGTGTATGTGTATAGGGGTACTGCTGCTTTTATACCTTATTTCATCAAGGCAAGCCCACTGAGGTTTTCATGAGAACTTGAAAACACAGATGGACCAAGGCAGCCTCTGAATATGCAGTTGCTGGATACAGTGAAGCAAGTATCAGCTGCAACTGACCTCTGGATACACATTGCAGGAAAACAGTTGGCCTTAGGTTGCATTCCCAGGGCATAGATTAGGCCCTCAAACTGCTGTCTGCAGTGAAGGGATGTATGACACCAGCAGGGAGGTTGGCTTTCAAGAGCATCAAACAAGCTCCTGGAGGGAGGTGAGCCCTGCTGGCCTGGGGAGACCCATTAGGACCTTGTCTGTTTGTTGTTTTATCTCTGTTGATCTGACACCAGAGCTGGGCTGGGAGGTACTGTTTTTCAGCTATTCTAAGGGATTTTGACACCTGCTCTAACTATCCAAGCAGTCATTTGTGGGGGGCCCCAATGCTGCATTGTTGTCCATTGTTCTGGCAGGTAGTTTCAGCTTCTTCCCTGGGCACATCCAGACCTAGTTAAAATAGAGGGGAATTTCCATTAATGTCAATGACACTGCATCCTAGTAAAGCTGGGACTAGTTTTGATGCTAATTCTTTCTTGAGGAAACTGTCACTGATAATCAGTGCTGATCTATAATCAACCTTGTGCCCTACTCTGTGCTGTGCCCGCATGTTCTCTGGTTTGGGACAAAAATAAGGCTTTAAATTCTATCAGTAAAGAAGGTTTAACTGGATTTACTTTGCAGATGAAGAGCTCTAAGTGGGCTTATAAGAGCTTGATTTGAAAGTCTGATTCCTCAAAGAAGCAAAAATTCCTGAAGTTTTCTATCCAGGAGATTTCAAAGATGCTCAAACTAAAATAAAAAAGGTAGATCCTGGCTCCTGTTTGCATGGATGAAGAGTTATTTCCACACACTAAGCTCAGGGAGATTGCCACACTACCTATAAAATGAAATATTTGGGAATTACCTAGTAATATCACTTGTTTTTCATCCTGAACATTATACAGTACGAATAGGAAATAAAGTATTATTATTGGCAGTGAGAGACGACAAACCTTGGATTTTGCTTGTACACAAATTGTTTCCATGTTTCATTAGCTTCTGGAGGTATTCTGCTTCTTTCCTCTCCTTAGGGACAAAAAGAGGAACTCGAGCACAGAGTGTAACCCCTTCCATGCCATCCTCTCACTGACTGCAGAAATCCTTTCAGGCATTTAAAGAGCTATCATGCCTGGTCTGACTGTTGCTTTACTTTGTATTCATGCAGGATTTAGGAAAACATCAGGCAGGATGGAGATAATTGCACGTGAATAATTGCAAAGAATAGAAAAGGATAGATGGGTAATTACATAACTTCTCTTAGGGACAATATTACTTGTCATTAAATTTGATGGACTGATTTTCTTTAGGATAAACAGGCACATGTGCCTTCCTAAACACTTAAAGTTCCTTCCTAAGAAATATACATTTTTCTTAGGCATAATTAAGCCTTCCTGAAAGAATAAAATGCTGGTAGGTGTAAAATCCTTGACTGAATTTCTAAGAGTTACATGTGGATTTCAGAAAGTCAATCACATAAATTTTCAGTCTTTCTGTTCAATAGGTAGGACAAAAATGAATTTATTATTTTGATTTTATAGGAGTGTGTTCATTTCCTTGTATCTCAATAATCTTACTTGTTTTGTGATGACTCGTAACATGGGCTGAACCCAGGCTCTTGTATCTAAGCAGTCACAAACATTTGAAGAGTCTGAACCCAGGTGTGGATCAGTATTTTAAACCTGGCTCCTTTTGGACTGAAACCAAACTCAAACATTTCCATGAACTTTAAAAAAATTTACTTTCAGGATGGGATGTGAACCCAAATTCTGCAGTTCCAGCATCGGTGGGCACAACATAACAGCTAAAGAATATAAAAACTTCCAAGGTGCTTATGCTTGTGATTCAGACAATTCTCTGTTCTCTGCCTCTTAAATGGATAAAAATCCTGTACCAGACAATAAGGGGAGTACTTGCCCCCAAAGGAAGCTTTGCTGGGGTTGCTAGCAAGGATGGCTGGCCTGAGCTTTAAAGCTGGGCTCCTCACTGCATCACTGCTGGGGTTTCCCATACAGTCCCAACAGGGTGCAGGCTGTTGGGTGCAGACCCTGCTCGGTTGGGCTGGCAGGCCCTGCTGCTGCACCCCAGGGTGCTGGGAACTGGCTTGGAGTAGTGTGGGACACCCACATTTGAGGGCTTGGCAAGGCCCACATAATACATACTCACTGTGGATCAGGACCATGAGTGGGTCATTTGAATAGCGATGCCCTAAAGAGTGAAGACTTTCATGTTTTCTTGCTGCTAGAATTATTATGGGGGATATTCTCATCCACATCAATGTCCAGCCCTTTTAAATCCTGGTAATAAGAAAAAACAGAATCCTAGAGCTCTCAGTTACAATAACAACCGAAGAAAGAGGTTAAAACCAAAACAAAACAAGCCAGGATAAAAATATACCACAGGGCAAATCTGTTGCTGTGCTGCTGTTGGGTGATGGAGTTTCCATCAGCATTCCCTTGGCAGTGCCGACTTGTAAATAACATACACATCCCCAATGCCTGGCAACACCACTACAAGGGTACGTGTATGTGCGTGCACCGCCCCACACCGCTGCAGTCTGTGCATGAAGATAATTTTTTCCCCCTTTAGGGTCGCAAAGAGCAACCGTACAAAAGGCTTTTTTTAATAGAATATGTTCTTATCTTTCGTGAAACGTGGACCCACCCGACACTTGGACTGGTCTGTGGGCCCCACCCTTGCCCTTTTGTTTGGAGCCTGGGATCATAAGATGAACTGGGTTAGTGCATTGCTGTTTATGTTCTTCAGACCTCATCTATTTTGTTTTACAAGAATACATCACGCTGCTGTGGACTTGCTCGTGCTGTGGTAAAGAGTATATGTGGGCAGCAGGGAGTGGGGTTCAGAAAGGGGAAAGAGGATGTGACACATCTGCCATGATCTGCGGCTGTTTCCAGGCTCGGCATTGGTGACAGCATGATGCTGGTGTTTTAAAAATTAAAGGGCTGGAGCCTAAGCTCACAGTTCTAAAATTCAGGAGCAATTGAACTGAAATCAGTGGCTTCTCGGAAGTACAAAAATCATGTACCTGAAATCAGAATCACACCTTTGAACTAGATGTCCAGAGTCTTGTCTTAACATGTTACTATCAAATGGCTCATGACATTTCAGCAGGCACCTGCGGCATGCAAAGCAGGTGTCCTTAGCCTGCTTCTGATGCTTCCCAGTTTGATCCACTCACTTCACCAGCCTGGTTTTCAGTGATGCTACCAAGCTGTTTCTAGTGCCCAAGGCCTAGTGTTGAACCTCTAATGCAAACTCTGGAGGTTGTGCGTTATTGATCATGTTCTGGTATTTGCCACTAAGCACTTATCCTACAGGACAATGGACTACTAAATCAATAGGGTCAGACACATGGAGGCTGATGGCAGGGACTCCATGGAGCCAGTCGTTGTGGAGGAAGACTCCGGAGGAACCTTGTCTCCAGAGATATAGCTACATCTGTCACAGAGGACAAATGAGCCAGCCCTACCACCCTGAAGGAGAAGGGCTTTGTCCTCTGGCGCAGACAACAGAGGGAGGTAATGACTAAGTAATGGCCTTTCTCGCCCTCTGGGTGGCTTGCAGTGGAGTTAGGAAGGAAGGGCTTTTGCCCAGCTCTGAGATCAAGGTCCAACATTATGCCTGATATTTCTGCATGAGGGTGCAAAAGTTAGTCAGTTTCCCAGGCATGTGAAGGAGTCCTGGTGAGGGCCAGATTGCATGGGAAAGTAAGCTTTTGAGTTAGTACCAATGCTTACTTTGGCTGGTTATGTCTGCTGCTTTGTGAGTCGTGTGCTGTGGTTTCCATCTAAGTCATGTTTCACACATAACAGGATGGTGCATTGATGGGGCCAACAGCTTGGCATGAAAACCTCCTTACCTCCTGCCACCTCTCTTCTGCCACACAGCCATGACACTGACCATTACGTCAGCTTTCCTGAGGTTGTATGGGACCTCGGAGGGTTTGTGTGTGACTTTTACTAAAGTGAGGCACCCAGAAACTATTGGCCTGATTGAGGATTCAGGAGGCAAATAGTGATTGATTGATGGAGGATCCTGAAATATCAGCCTCTTCACTTCATGGTACAGGACCAGAAAGCCTTGGAATTATTATTTTGGAGGCAGCAGTTTTGGAGGTGCCTCTAGCTGGAGGTGCTGTACCCAAACCTCAGACCTTGGAAGCACGGAGTCCTCCACTGCAGAGCATTGAAGCTGGAGCCCAAGAGAGCACCAGTGTCCCTGGCTCTGAATTAGTGTGTGGAAGTGGCTGGAGAGTTTCACTGGGTGCCTGCCTCAGATCTGGTGAAAGGTTTTTGAAGTAGAAGCAATACACACAATACACATGAAACATCTCATGCTCTACAAAATCCTCAGCCAGTTCTAGTGCTGACACACAAATGATATCGCTTTATATTGTTTTGCCAGAAAGTGGGCAGCATGGGTGATACTAGACACTCCTGCAAAATCCTAAATCCTGAACTTGATCAAATCCTCTGTTTTGCCAAAATGATCAGATTAATTTAGAAAATGGCAAGATAAAGTGTATTTAAAGCAGATATCATTAAGACTTGCTTGCAACGTGTCTGGTCCTACTATAAAGGATTTGTAGAGTAAAATGAAATTATTTACCAGAAAGATATAAACCTGCAAATTAAGTGGTTCTGCGTCAGTCTTGCGGTTACCTGTTTCAGAGGGCACCTTTTCATCTTTTCAGCGTTTGTTCCAGTCGAGGCCACACTTGATTTCAGTCTGGCAGGATAGCCATGGTAACAGTGTGCTTCCAGGTATTCATCTGGGTGGGGTGAAGAACTGGACACCTTCCAATAATCTGCTCCATGCTTTATTAACACCCTGAAACCCAACTTGCAAGTGCTACAAAATGGGAAAAATAAGGATTGGAAGGAGGGGGAGAAAGAAAGAGAGAGAAAAGCTGCAGTATTTTAATCTTCATGATTCAAATATATGTAAAATTCCAACTGAGCTTTCTGTATCTTGTGTAAAGCCAGCCTGTATATAATCTTATGACTTATAATCTTAAGTTTGCTGCAGTGCAAGTGAATATGGCTTGTGGAAGAGGATGTGATCATTGCCGAGTAAAAACTTTAGGAGGTTTCTGATGTGAGTGGAATAGAAGATGATGAGAATACAGAGCCTGTCATACATGCTTTTCTATTTATTTCTTTATCCCCTTTTGATTTTTTCATGTTACCACACAGAAATCTTTTATATCTGATCGTTAGATTGGAGATACAGTCCCTGCATCCCAGTTCCTCTATGTTCAATGAGACTGTGCAAAAAGCATACTGTGGCTGAAGCAGCAAAACTGGGATTTAATTTACAAAGAGCAAATTCCTGTTTATGTCTCCTTCTTCACCTTTTCTTTCTTGCAAGAAATTACAGTAAGAAACAAGCAGCATGCTAAAAAAGAAACCATCCGTTTAGAAGAGCATCTGCCATTTGCAGAGTTGAAGTATCAAAAGCCAAACTCTACTTATTTAGCACCACGTGGGCCAGTGGAAATGCTCCTAAACAGCATCGGGGGAGCAGTGTGAAAAAAAAAAACCCAGATACTGTCCACTTACCAGAACAGATATTATTGAGAGGGATGATAGTTAGTGGTACCTTGGCTGACACATTAGGGGTTACACTGGCTATTTCAAGTATGAGACCTAGAGGCTGAACTAAAGATGAAAAGCTTATATATCACATAGTGCAACGAGTGCATACCCTTGGCTCTGTGCACATCAATGTATCTACAATACCTTTTTCTTGCAAAGGGCCCAGGCAGTTTCTTTCCCAGTGTGTGGAACTGGGCTTGTTGGACTACCTGGCAAGAAACACACCAGGAGCATTGGATCACAGAGCAGACCAGAGGGCAATGTAAATGGGTAAAATTCAGCTTTTTTGTAAGTAGCTGTGGGGCAGACTTTGACTGTTAGCATGCTAGAAATGCACTCCCTGATTTAGGGTCTGTTTAAATATTCTGAAGAGTATTCTGAAGAGTAATTTCATTTTTTAAGTAACTGTACCTCAATGATTGTTTTCTTTCAAGGCGGATTTATGTGTGTCAAAGCACTCAGAAATGAGGGTGGGAGGGATAAAGTCCAAACTTGCTCATGGGCAACACAGATATGTCTTGCATGAAGGTTTGCTTCTGCAATTTCTTATGTTTCTGTTAATGTTCTCATAATGCTGTATAAATTTACACATAGAATATATTTTAAAAAGAAAAGAAAATGAAGGCAAGAGTGTTTTCATGGTTACGACACCTGGTTATCTTCTTAGTTTGAAGACGCTGCAATGCTAGTCTTACAGAGCTGCCCTTTTTGGCCATATTAACCCTGTTCTGCTACAAGGCCATTTACAGATTATGTCTATTACTAACCACATCCTGAATTCTGGTTTATGCTTTGTCAGTAAACACTTTGTGGGCAAACTATAGTGGTTCAGAAACTGCCTGGGAGGCAGCTTAGCTCTTTGGGCAGTGATGAGCACCCAGGCAGACAGGGACTAGTCCCATCTACTAGGAGCATGAGCCAGGGACTTGAACCAGAAGAAAGATTGGGGTAAGATTTTGGGGGAACAGAGCCAGGTAAGTATCAGTGCTTCCCAGATAACACGTTCTGGTGAGTTGCTCACAGATACGGGCGTGTGATTGAAAGTGAATGAGTTAACACATTCAAAGGAGGCACCATCCCTTAGGAGGAAGTTATTATCCTTCAGCTGGGGAACAGTAGCTGCGTGTGTTCTGCTCTATTGTGGTGTTAAGGACAATGGGTTAGTTTAAATCATCTTAAAGCATGCTATTTTGATAACTTGCTTCTGTAGGAGCAAGCTCAGATTTTGCATCATTTGTTCAAGGAAACATAAACTATTATAAAGTTTCACCAGGCCTTTCTTGAGAGGAGATGTCCCTCTGATTCTCATAGGAGCTTTGACTGGTTGGTCTTATTTGGAGGAATAAACCGCAGATTTGAGACTTTCAAATGCAGGACATTTTGAATTAAACTCATAGGCCCAGTTAGACAGACTGTTTTCTTTTAATGAGACTTTTTATTCTTGCATGGCTCTAACATAATTGAAGTAATTTCATAAGAACTTAGCAAAAATGTCAGTGAGGAGTTCACTTTGAAATAGAATGAAAAACTACCCTGAAAATGGTAATGCTTTCTAATGAGAAGCATGTAAAACCAGGAGTTTAGAATAGAAAGTTTTGCAGAATTATCATTAACTGTAGCAATCATTGTGGTATGAATGGACAATTAATTTTTTCACGTTGGAATTTTTGTAGTTTTAAAATGAGATGTTTTCTCATTATCTTTCATTGATTAATTATTTGCCTGTAGCAAATAATATGCCAACTCCTTTGCCCATCCCATGGCATATACAGTGACTTATTATTCAAATTTTCTATCTCATAATCATTAATAGGATAGCGTTCTAATATCCATATATCCCAGGAAGCCTAACTATGTAACCCAAACAGTCTTTTCAAGGACTGTCCTAATGTGTCTTTCATCTGTAGGTATAAAGGGAAGAGAAACAAGGTTCTTATAGTGAAAAAAAGCGCCAAGAACTCCAAATTAGTTATATCAATTCATCCATCTAATGGGCATAGCTCTCTTTGTGTTGTCTACAGAGAGAGAGATTGCAAACATCTCACAGGTTACATCAGATGAAGGTTAGAAATCTGTTCTCTGTGGCTTCTACTGAGAGTTATAGAAAAAAAGTTTCTGTGAAAAGAAAGAAAAGGCACTTTTCTGGGTAGAAATGAGATCTTGTTTGAGCACATAGATTTCTTTTCAGGTAGTGGGATCTCTGGCCCTGATTTTATCAGATGGAATAAAACAGCCTTTTGCATAAGCCATCAGGTAACATTTGCAAGATAGGCCTGTACAAACCATTAAGGCCAGTTCTGCAATATGGGGTGGAATTTTAGAATTTGATCTTCCTATCTTAAAGTGTAGAACTTGATAGTTGAGAAAGACTTGCAGAAATCATCTTTTGGGGGGTTCCGCTCACGTGACAGGTCAGACAAATTCGTTAGTCTTTAACAGATGGCAGGATGAGTCATATAACTCAGGTTCAAAGGAGAGGAGAAGACAGAATGATATTCTTTTACTTTCAGTAAATCAAATGCAAGCTGTGCTATATCAGTCTCAGTTACTGCCAAGCCTGGTAACTTATATATTGCTGCCTTCTCCCTGTTTTTGGCGTGATATTGAGCTTTGACTAAAGAGATGTGCTGACTTCTGAAAGGAGCCCTTCTCCCATCCTGCCTTCAATCTTTCCTTTCCTTGCTGAGATGACGGAGGGCGAGATTGGTAGTAGTTCCCTCCAGCCTGCAGCTGGAGGAGCAGCAGGTTTCCAGTATCAGTCCCACACAAGTATTGTTATTTTTCCTGTCATGTTTGTTGGGGTACAGCTTTTCATTTATTTTTCTTTCAGAAAGGCAGGAAAGCCAACCTGGAAAAAATACTTCTCGCATGTCATCAGTAATTACTTGGCCGTTGTGCCAGGCATTGGCTTGCTGACAGTTTCAAGGAAGAGAGTGGGTGAGACCCAGCTACAGCCACAAGAAGAAAGAGAGAAAGAGATCTTAATCTGATTTAGGCTTCACTTGCCCTCCCTTCTTTTCCCCTCCATCTTTCTCCTTCTTGGGGAGCCACAGCTATTTCTTCACACAATTAACTCTCCCCATTCTTTACAGGACTGCCAGTGCCTGGCCTGTACAGCTTTCTGTCTATTCTCTTCCACTCGTTCAGTGTAATATCTAAGGAAACAACTTGCCCTGAGGAGGGAAATGCCTTCTGGGAATAGAGGCCTTGCCCACCTCCAGAAAAAAGGATTAGTTTAATCTATAGAGCGTGTGAGAGTAACAATAAGGATCACGATTCTGCAGATGGTTTTCAACATCTAGTTTTAAACATGGGGCATTTTCTGAAATGAAATCTGTAATTTACTTGATATCCTAAAAATAATTTAGGTCATCACCTGGAAGGGATGAACTGTGCTCATCCAACAGCTCAATGCGCCAACCTTGAATAAGACATTATTTGAAACAGAAACTAAGAATGCCTAATATTGGGTAGGCAGAAGATATGGGAGAGTGGGGAAATATGCTGCATGGAGAGCTGACAGACAGGAATCTTTTTTCCCTGGCAGCATTAGAGAAATGCCTGAGCCAAAGTTCACAAAGTGATTAAAAGATGTGTGAAAAGAGGCTTGGTGCAGGTACAGAGCAGGCCCAGAACAGCCTTGTGTTATTGGCTCAGGTAACTGGTGGACCTTAACATATCCAGGCTGTAAGATTTTCCAAGATTTTCAACATTTTTTATATGGTCACCCTCATTTAAAGTTAAACCCAAACCCTCATGTCTTTATCTGTACTGTTGGTCAACTGCTGCATTCTTTGCTGTGGCTTGTAAGTTGTTACACTGTGGTGCTGTGTACACCTGCTTACAGAAGGTGAAAATATAGATGCTAAGGTAATCCTGCATGTGGTAGAAATTACTGTCATACCCACGGTCACAAAAATGTGATAGGGCAGTAAACCAGCACAGCCAGCATGTATTCAGCAGTGAATGCAATCTGTAAAGATGCAGATTTGTACTCTTCCCCTTCTCAACTGATCATCCAGCAAACCTATTCCAGAAAGCAGTACAGTACACTAAGAGAAGCAGTTTCTTCACAGAATCCCTTTAGGAATACAGGTAAGACCTGGGAGAAATTTTTATTCATCTTTCCCTTGCTTGCCTTGTTTGGCACAGCTGTGAAAAGAAACACTTATGTAGTGCTGAATAGCTGTTCCCATCCATTTCCTCCTCTTCACTCAAATCCTTCACTCATACAGAATTTTGCACAGCAGAAATCTTCTCTCACTACCCCAAATTGATGACAACATCCTACTAGTTATCACAGAGCTGTTAGAGAAGATGGTATCAAAAAAGAAGATGCTGCTAGAAAAGTAGATATCAAAAAGAATTTGCCAAAAGTCTGATTATAACACACAGATTACACCTTCACTTCTTCACTTCTTCACTTCTTCAGTCAGCTGGATGACATCTTGCTGATTGGATTCTTCCTCAAATTAAGAGGCTATGTTCAAATAGTGTCCTCTGAAAACTCTTCCTATATTGTCATTTTTCTCTTAATCATACACACAGATTTGCATTAAATTCATGGTTTATTGATGGGAAGTTTGCTGATGTTCTTATTGTTTTCAGTTAAAAAAAATATTTTCTGTTTTGAGGAAAAATTCTAAATAATTCAGGGGAATTTGCAAGGAGATCTGAGACCATTTGACAGCATCAATTCATGGTGCTTTTTTATGTGACAGAAATGAGAGCACACTTCTTTGTGGTACGTGCTGAAAGCCCAGCTCAGACTGAGAAACCTTTTTCTCTGGGATTACACCATCACAAAACTGTCTAGCACTTGCCACATGGATTTTTATTGGATTAATCACCTTAAAGAACAAAAGTGTGATAGGAAGATTCTCTCCACTGTGTGCAAGCTGTGTCTAGGTTCATCAAAGAGGAGATCTGAGGAGCCAGTATGGTTAACCTGTGAATTAAGTCTCTGTAGACATAATCAATAAAGCTGAGCGTTAGGTACTTCACTATTGATTTGCAGTGCTTTGTTTTAAGAATCCCATATTAACCAGTGTTAAAACATGCTGCACTGTTTGTCTGGGTTTTTAAACTGTACCTTTAAAAAAAATACAAATCCAAAGACCAAAAACCTGATCATATACTTTTTGTGGGTAGCCAGATCTTCCTGTGCCCTGCACAGTGTTATGCTTCAACCATGTAGGAAAAATCACAAGGTTGAGTTGCTATTAACATGGGAAAAATCTTTTAGGCTTACAGTAAGGGAGGTGTAAATTTGAAACTGGTGCTTAGCAGCAAGGGGTGGTCCATCAAATCTCTGTTAGCTTTTAGGCAAGTGATACTGCTGATAATGTAGATCTGTTGCTATCAAAGTGTTATCAGTATCGTGTTGGTACCTATCTGTCTCAGTATTTATAACCTGCTACCAGGGAAGTGATGTGGTCTAATGACCTGAGGACAGGACTAGGTGCCAAGAGGAAGTGGGGAAAGGAAGCTGCACAGAAGAACAACTTCTCTGAACAGGATGTCTGGTACTGCTGCAGCCCAAATTTTGTTGTATTTTCCTTTGAATTTCAGTACATCTTGGAGCGTCATTCTCTTGATTCATTAGGCATGTTTACAAATTACAAAGTTACATGTCTGACCATGGTATTAATTGATCTGAACTGTACTTTGCCTGGTCACTTCACTGTGGTCACCTGCTGTAATGCTAAGTGCAGTTGCCTCCCTTGTCAGACCACTCAGGTCACAAAGTGGCTTTCATTGCAACTCTTCAAAGCCCTGTTTTAGCAAGACAACTTTCCAGTGTGAATATGGAAACCTGGTCCATGTCAGATTATCCTGAGAGATTCACTAGGATCTCTGAAAGTGAAAATTCTGATGTTTTCCTCTTGTCTATCCTTTTCCTTAAAGTTTCTGATAAGTATGGGCTCTGGGGAGAGGAGACTTCGCTGTTTCTGGGTTAGTAAAACAAATTTCCATCAAAAGCCCCTGGTTTTCTACATTATCTTTTTTTAAAAAATAAGTGGAAAATCAAAGCCATCTCCTTCAAATATTTTGGAAAGATCCATATAGTTAGAGGAAGCTTTAGGTGAAGACAAAGCAGGCAACTACTAAGGCAAAAGAGTGACCATATATGTAATGTTTTCTTTGCTTGTATTGGACTTGTAGAAGACCAAACTGGAAGCAGTTGCTGCACCTCTAACCAAGAGAAGATTTCATGTCCTCAGAGCAGTGGCAGCAAAGAGGATTCCTTGCAGAAGCAGAACGACTAGCTGAAATCTTCAGGGTTCTTCTTGCCTGTTCTATATATGAACCCCTCTTTCCTTCTTCCTATAGCAGGAACGGTCATGGTTTTGCCTTCTTTTTCGGAGCAGCAGAATTCAATGCTTCTGAGAAATACTGCATTGGCTCTGTATACTTGCATCTATATGTGAGAGATGCTACTTTTTATTGCTGCTTGCTGATGACAGCACTTACTATCATGCACATGAGTCAAATGTGTGGAAGTTGATCCCAGGCCCACTGAATGCATGCATCACTCATAAATGATGAATTTGATGGGCAAAGCTGGAAAAAATCAACAGGTCCCTACTGAGGTTTAATTATATCTACTTAGAGCAGCAGGGGTCTGTGGATTTTAATTAAGTTATTGCCAGTATACAGTGGTAAAATGGCAGAAGAAACG
>JANHGB010048262.1:33832-51677 GCA_026283785.1 Coracopsis vasa
AAGAACAAAAGTGTGATAGGAAGATTCTCTCCACTGTGTGCAAGCTGTGTCTAGGTTCATCAAAGAGGAGATCTGAGAGAGTCAAGTAGTGGGAATAAGGCTGTGGTATGAAAGTAGGGCTAGGTTTGGCCATCTTAGTGTTTGAGTTGTTTGTTTGATGAGTTTCTGTCCTCAGGATACACAGAACTTTAATGAAGCAAAGTTGTCAAAAAGGTTCTTTGGCCAGGGTTTGTGTCAGGTAAGGGTGAAACTGGACAAATACATTGTGGAAGGTCATTACTGTCTCCTAGAAAGAGCAGCATGGAAGAAGGTGTGGATATGTTTGTGAGATAAGAATGAGAAAGCAGTATTACGTGAAGGACGATTGATGTCACAATGAAAACATTTGCAGTGATGTTGTGAACAGATGTAGGAAAATGTGAATAATTTTTGTAATTGTTCTTTAATTTAAGTTCCTGTTGTTTTCTTTACAGTGCCAATAATTTCTTAGCCTTTCTTGTCCTTGTGCTATGAGGGATTCTCACAAAAGTGATGCTTTGTGCTGCATCTCACTTTTATGCTGTGATACCTATGTTTGTTACACTCTGGAATGTGTCTCTGGCAACTTGCCAGCCATGAGCGGAAGGAGGCAAAGAAAGCCTTTTTGGAGGGGTGAGAGTTTGGACAACGACTGGGGCTGGTAAGCATGGGCATGGAACAGTCTTTACTACAATTTCTTGAGAGTGTAAATAAAATGGGGCTCCTAATTAAAGCAACCACTAAACCGTTTAACTTGCATAACTAGAACTGACTCAGTAGATTAGCCCAGGTCTCACTGACCCTGGCAAAATGACAGGGCTTGTATTTTGTGTGCATGAAATGTTCAATAATTTCTCCAGAGCATTATGTGCAAATAGTCTTTTCTTTAACAGCAGGCATGCATGTCTTTTCCTTCCACCTTCCTGCTTATGTTATCAGTCAGCAGATCTTAGCTGGACAATGTGAGAAATCATTGCTTTCTCTTCATCTTTTTATTACTATATGTCAAAAAATGATGTTTATTCAAAGAAATATGATCATGTTTTTCTACAAGGGGTGCAAAACTTGCCATATACTACCTTTAATTTAGAGGGCTAGGTGGAAATTTTCTGGTGTGAAAAACTGGGGTTTCTTTCATTATTACTCAAAGCATTTGTTGCTAACTCCCTTTCAGAGGGAGGATTCTGGATGGATCCATTGTGGCATGCTTGAGAACTTCAGCCTAATATAGTCTGAATTAAATATCAGTAATTTTAAAACCTAGAAACAGCAAGCAAAAAATGACAGCAAATAACCACCATGTTGCTGCTGGTCTTGGTAACTCATCTTTATCCTCTGTGTGTTCTGGATTTTAGTAAGTGGAGTTTACATAGCATTTCCATGCAAACATCTCAAAAGCACATTGCAAGCATTTCAAGAAGCACCTTTAGAACAGTAATAATTTCTATGTGCTTTCTTCATTGATGAGATCCAGAGACCCTGTGAAAGTTCTCCAAAGCATTACATGTTCCAGATGAGACCTTAATTCCCTTAGGCCTGTAACTGTGCTAGTATGAGCAGGAAAAGAATGAATGAAAGGTCAGAGAGAAAAGGAGAGAACAGAAACATAAGGGCAAATTTTACTTACTTCACAAACAACTGAAGACAAAAGATGAAAGAAAAGGAGAGAGACATCAGTTAAGCAAAGTGAGGGGCTACTTGTAATAGGAAACAATTAATGATATTTTGGTTTGTTTATTCACTGTGGTTTTATCTGTTATCTTTCTAATGTGGATTCTTAGGTTCTCTCTGTTTCACAGAAGAATTGAATGCCAGGTACACGTGTGCTAAACTTCAAGCCTGTGAGACAGGTCTCACTGGAATTATTATGGTCTCACAGAATTCCTTGTGGTGTTTAAGCATGAGTGCATGCTCTTTTGAGGTTAGTGTAGAAGGGCAAGATGTCTGATGGATATCAAACTTCCTATAAGTCTAAGACTCATAGTTTAAATTGAGAGGAAGGAAGATGCACTGACTGAAGAATCTCCTATTCAGTCCTCATGACACAACATGAGAAATGCCCTAAAAGTTCAGAGCATGGTCTGTGTCCACAGTTTGACTTCAACGGAACAATAGGAAATGCTGTTTGGAGAAAAGCCTTCAAGCCCAACCACATTCTGTGGTGCTTTCCCCTTACACTTCCCAACAACCACAGCTGTTGCATGAAGGATATCTGGGGGCATGTCTCTGCCTGTGCCCTTCAGAACCTGCTTATGGAGCTGTTTCCTATGAATTTGTCTAACCCCTATTTGAACCTGCTGCCACTGCCTGCCTCCACTGCCTCCTGTGGCAGCAAATTCCCAAAGTTTACTGCCTGCTGTGCAAATAAATATTTTACCTCTTTTAAACCCGCTTTCTAATAACTTCAGTGTTTCCTCTCATTCTGCTACTGCAGAAGTGGTGATTAATAATTTCACCTTTGTCGCACACATCTTATCCGCTCTCTTATGATGATCTCAATCACATTCCTCTCAGCCTTCTCCTCTCCAGCTTGAAGAGACACAATCCTTTTTCAGTCTTTCCTTGTAGTACAGTCCAGTTTTTGATCTGATCTACTTGCACTACAGCAGAAGCTATCAGGCCTACTCTCAAGGTGAATTTCATATCTTGCTTGTGGATATTAATAATTATTATGACAATGAAGACATTGCTTAAGTGTCTGTCACCCAAGCCTGCAGCCCCTCTTCCTCTGAAGGTAGTATCTGGAGGTAGGAGGACTGTCTGGGCCAATTCATTTCTGTTAGGATTCACAGTAGCTACGAGTTTCCAAAGACGAATTGTTCTCATAGTTGTTTTCTACTGATTTTTGCAGGTAGGGCACAATCAGTGCAAAAACAACTCTTTTTTTGTGCTTCAAGCATGGCTTTCCATTGGGTTAAAAAAAAATCACCTTGAAATTTTGGTTAAAAAAGTAGATAGCTCAAAAGGAGAAAGTGATTAAAATTTTATGCCAGACCCATAGCTGATATCACTGAATACAGTTCTTGTCCTTGTTTCTCCAGTTTCTAACAGTTGAAAGCTTTCAACTGTTCAATTTGTCAGGTGCTTAAATGGAGTTATAAGGCAATCATTATGTAGTTTATGCTTTCAGCTAGCCTAAACTACAGCTCAAATAGACTATGCATTAAAATTCTGTTAGCATTATCAGGTCACAACTTAAGAAACAGAGACTTCTCTACCCTTTCTTTCTCTCTCTTCAGCTGCATGCCCCTCAAATGATCCTGTTTTCTGCAAACAAGACAAAACAAGGAAATGAGCTATCATCCCTGCCTTTCAATGTAGTACATCCGCTGTCCTCTTGACAGGTAAATCTTTTGAACATGCTCACCAGGGCCGTGATGTTATTGTTTCACATTCCTATTATAACAGCTTGTGATCACAAATGTATCTGAGATAGTTTGGAGCAGTATAATAAAGACCCTGTTTGTTTGCTGCTGTACTGTAGAGAGAATATTTTAGCACCTGATAGCACTGCATAGATTAGGTGTGAGAGAATGTTCATTCCTAACTAAAACAATAGTAATCTGCATCTTTTCTATTGATGGCTTCTCCTTGCACTATGTACCTGATTCACTTCTAATCAAGAAGGCATTGTATTGGTGCTGCATGTGTAACCAGGAAGGTGAACAAATTGTGGATTAGCTTTGCTTTCATCTCCTGAGCTTTTTAGAGGACTAGCAAGCTAAATTATAATGAGGATGCATTCTAAAGGCTTTGAAGTACTTGTTAGTAAACAGAAAGCATCTAGTCCGTCACTAGAAAATGTTATGCCTTTCATTAATGTATCTATCTCCTGAATTAGATCTACTGCTATTAACTAGGTATTTCTTGAGATATTGCATAAAGTAATTTATTTCAGAAATGAAGAATTACCAACGTTATATGCATTCAGAGACCAATGAGATCTCTGAAATGTCACCTGGAAAATATTTTTCAACTGTGAAATGTATCTATCTGGTGCCTTTTTTTAAATAAATAAAACTATATTTAATTTCAATGTTTTACTTCTTAAAAACATAAATATGTCCGTAACGGCATCTGTTCTAGGTCAGATCAGAGTCTGCTTAGCACAGTATCCCGTTTCTGGCAGCAGCCAAGAGCAGATGCCTAAGGGGAACTATTAGAACAGGGCAAACATATATCTTACTTTACTGAATGCTCTCCCAGCCTTCACACACTGAAAGCTCTGGAATTTCCTGACCTAGACATGGTTTCTGTGTAGGTAGTAACCCTTTATGAATTTCCCTTCCCTTGACTTTCTCAGGTTCTCCTTCAACTTGTGTTAGTGGCTTCTATCCAGAGAACCTTTGTAATTTCAACATATTTAAAGAGGTTATTGGCTCAACAATTTCTTTGCTTTTCCCATAGTTATATCACATAGCTTAATAATAAAAGGTTATTAAACTTCTGTGTTAATCTTGTCTGTTTCATAGCCTTACTGCTGTGATGACAGCATTGCCACTACAAATTAGACTGAAATGCCTTTCTTAATGGTAATTAAAGCTGTTCACAGTACCTATTTAATAGCATGAAGAGCATTCACACTACCAAGTTTTAGGCACCTAATTAAGGTTTCTTACTTGCTACCTTGTCCTTAGACCTGCTTCATATTTAGGGAGAGAGATTCTGAATATGTAAAACCCTGAAGGGTCTAAACAGAAGTACACCAAAGTTAAAATTATTGTGCTTATAAAGCATAAAATGATTTTATGGAAACCTCAAGAGATCAAAAGCTTGTATCGATAACTTATATTTACAGTCATTATATAAATAATACAGGGAAAAGTAAAAAAAAATCATATAGCTTCACTGTCTTCACTACAACATTCACAGATTAAGGAAGTAAGAAAAAACCTTATAGAGGGAATATTTTTTATTAAGACAACTAAAGAAATTGAAAAAACAGGGATTCTTTCAGACATATGAAACTTCCAAGGGAAATTTCATATATGCCTGATAGTTTGTTTGTTTTCTGGCTATATTAATTGGTCTGTTTATTAGCCTAGTTTTCACAAGGACACTAATTTTCCCTACAGAGTTGTACAATACTGCTTTCTATTTCCCAGCCCTTTTATCTCTCACCCACCTGTTTTCTAATTACCATTCTCTGGTTAGTTAAGCTAATTCTTTTTAGCACAGTGAACCAAAACATGTCCCTGATGCCCAGCCTTTCTCATAGGCTGGACACTGAAAAAGGCCCTAAGTGTGTTGTAAGTTAAAAACAGAATCTATTTTATAAGAAACTTCTGATGCTTATTAGTCCTTCTACAGCCAGAGATGATCTGGGTCTTGGGCTGAGACTAAGATAGGTGTCTAACTCAGGGGAGTGAATCTCCCTCTGCTACAAGGACCCTTGGGGTAGATAACTATCCTTAGATGACTAAATTCTGATGAAATAAATCTTACCCCTTAAGAGGAGGCACCTGGCCTCCATGACCCTAGGGATCTGTAGTGATTCTATGTTTCTTTGTTCCTTCATAAAAAGTTATGAAACTAAATGCCTATTTAGCCCAAACAGAATTAAATAACTAAGCCTGAACTGTAAAGTTTTATGGTAAGTGTTGAAAATTAATCTAGTAAGAAAACAAGTAATTTGACTTTAGATGAAATTGGTTACTTGATAAAAAGAAGCTAAGAGTACTTGACAAAACTGTCTAGTCCTTTTAGACCGTATCTGAGTACAGTTTTATGATCAGCGATCATATCAAAAAAGACAAATGAATTCAGTGCTGTTAAAATGATGTCCTTTAGAGGTAGTCATGTACCAACATTCTGTTTTAACAGAAATAATAAGAAATACCTGTGCTAGCAAGGCTCTTTGAGAAAACAGCTGCATGGAATTAATGGCAATGAATCCTCCTCAAATGAGCATGGTGATTTCTAATCGTTGTTTAGATTCTCTTCTTAATTTATCTCTGATTAATCAATGAAATTGCACACCTACACAATGAGGACCATCCTTTATTCATAACTTATAAAGGCTATAATTTTGAAATTAAAACCCTGAAAGTTTGTCCATCATCTTTTAGAAGTTTGCATCTGCTCGTCAGAGGTAATATTCATACAACTTTTTAAACAGAAGTAGTGTCTATATGGCATTCTAAGCAGAATTTGAAACTCCAGGGCTTGAAAAAGCAACCAAAGTCATGGACACATTACTTAAAATGATATTTCATTTTCAATTAATCTTGGGGGAGATTTAGGTGGCACTCCTCCCTTTGTTACTCATTCTCTTTCTCTAAATGCACAATAATTTGATTTTAGGGATGCTGAAGGATAATGCTTTTGTAGGACAGACCTGCTGATCTGGGGCTTGTATTATTAAACCCAAATTTCAAAAGATAGGAACAGCTGGTGGTGGTGAATAAAGAGTGAATTTAATACCAAGTGTTCAGTCATACTTGCTTTCAAAATAATATGTCTCTCTCAGCTTGCACAATGAGACATATTTCCTCAAAAGACATATTTCATTAATAACTTCTGATATATTCTGATAGTCACATTCTTTTTTTACTAAAAGGAAGCTGTATACTGACCGCTATTACTATCACTGTTAACACAGGAAGGCCTCAAAGGTTAGAGACTTAATTTTGTATAAAAACAGTGAACTTGATTGGGCGCTTTCTGAGACTTTTGGCTTTAAAACTGAAGAACAGAACTCTACACTTCAGGTTACTTCTCACTGAAGCATGGATGTCACAAGTTTTATACTCCTTTGGAAGCCTCAGTTAATTTTCCTGCTATTCTATGGCTGAATTACCACCTGAGTCAGGAAAGAAATTATTTCTAGGATGGAAATACAGCTGAAGTTGTTGATAATCAAGATGTTCAGCTGTTACTATGGCTGGCAGCCAAGGGCTCAAAGACCTCTGCAGAAAAAAGAAAGTCAGCAAATATGCATAAGTAGAGATAAGAAAGAAGAAAGTTTCCAAAGGCCTTATAATATGCTAAGATTTTACTGTTTCTACAGAATATGCTGCCTAGAATTTCCTTACATAGACTGTCAGGCTTTTTGTGGGGTGGAGGTCAGAACTAGTTTGTTTAGGAGATATTCACACAATTTACTTTCAAGCATCTTCTCTGAATGGCTTTTGGAAGGAATCTATTAAGTAGGGAGCCTAGGAATGCTGTCATCAACAGCCCAATTCAAGACCTGAAGTAGGTTACATATACATATATAGGTCCCTGTAAATTGGGGCTGGCCTTAGGCCTTACTATAAAACATATAATAGTGAGAAATGCATCTGGCCTGGAGCAAAAATCTTGATTTTGTGCGAGAGAGGAAATGTGGACATTTCTTATTACATTTAGGGTTTGTCAAGTCCTTTTTTCATTTGTATTGCATAATATTATTAAAATAAAATATAAAGCAACTTGATGAAGTATCTGAACAGAAAGACACGAAAATTCTCATTAGATCAAAGTACTTTAGTTTTTCAAAATACAATATTGACATTCTGGTGAAATGCTTCAGTATCCATAAATCTGTACAATCTGTCACAAGGATAGAAAATTACTGAACACCTATTGAGAAAAGTTACTGGCACATGTAAGTTTTACTGAACCACAGAACATAGCATAATTCATTAAAAAGTGTCAGTCATTTTTTATAGATAAATTAAATAACTCAGATAGTGTGATAATTAAATTAACAGCAAAACCCAGGGGCTTGAAAGGTACCTAACTCTGCTGCCTTTGAACAGAAGGCCACTTTATGCTGAAAGCAATTAGGACAGGACTTTCCCTTGGGTATGTTATTCTATATATAGATCTTTCAGGGTTCCTTAAATCATAATACCAGCCTTTTATGTGAAATACCACACTGGGTTAGGTGGGCTGTTGATTTGCTTCAGTTTGTCCCTACTGCAAATCAAAAAATTCATTATGTGCATTGCTTTTGTTATACTTTGTATACTAGGAAAATATGGAAGACCTAATAATTTCACTTTCCTTAATGAAATCCTCTTACACCAGACATTAGAGAAAATGAAATAAAACCTGCTTATTGTAGCAACTGTTAATGTAGGATTTTGCAATGGTGTCACCAGTCTTACATTTTCGTATTTTTAGTGAGGTGACCTTCCTTTATATAGCAAAACTCCACATACATGAATTTTAATGTAAAATAAGGTTCTTCAAAGAACACAAATAAAATCCTTGTCGATCTTATCTGAGAGTCATCTAAAATAAGTTATAGGAGGCTAGGTATTTACTGTCATCGTGACTTGCAGTCAAACCTACTGAAGTGATTTTATCACATTCTAATGATTTTAATATTTGATCCTATTTTTCTTTTTTAAACGAAGTTTCTAGTGTGCTCTTTGGTTTTGCCTGATAGAGAATAGTGCACTACAGTGCAAATATGATAGTCTTATGGTATTTGTGTATTTTAGTAGTATATTCATAAAATTCCAGGTTTTAGACAATTCAACTCACAAGTAGGGTCTTAAAAATTGTATACATTTTAGCAGAGAAAAATGGAGGAAGTCCCAGGAAAGATTTCCCAGAAGATCCATGGGGACTGAAGCCTCACCCCCATTAGTATTGCTTACTGCAATACATGATGCCGATCATGTGAATTAGGAGTGGCTGCAGGACTGTGCAATCCCATCACCACTGTAGCCTCTGTCACCCCTCAAGAACCTCACAGCTGCCTAAATATAGCTTGCCTACTCTTAATAACATGAAAGCATTAGCTTTTAGTTATTGGGGATTTTTAACAGAGCATATAATGTTCTATTAAAATGTGCTTTATAATGTGCTTTTTAAGAAGGAAATATTTTTCTCCATCCATTTCAGCTCAAACTTCTATATAATATTTCTATTCAATGTTTTCAAACAAATAAAAATGTGTTAGCAGAAAAAACCTTTATGTTTAATGGCAGGGGGTAAGAAAAGGAGAGGGTGGAAATCAATCTTTCCTGAAAACATAATACAGCAATAAAGGATACCCACTTTTGAACACTGTTGGCTGCTTTATGATTTTTTTCTCAGTTCAAACAAAGCTGTATTCAAAACAAGGATAAACATATCAATGCTAATTTTATATAAGACTCTTCCTTGTATAGTAATTTCACCTATTCTATTCATATAGCAAAGAGCAGGATTTCTTTGATCTCTTCCTGCCATCTATGTTTTGCCGTTTAGGCTTCTACTTAATGCCTTTTGTTCTGGTATATATTTGCTAAAAGTGATAGATCATTCTGTTTAGAATCTATATAACTGTCTATATTTCTGCCAGATGTCAGCTACTGTTCTTTCCTGTTAAAGTTCTCAGGAATATATGACGGTAAATAACTCAGTACCAAACAACAAAAAAAGGGATGATGTCTTGGGTTCCCATGTGAAAATCTCAATATGAATGAGGAATAATTAAGCTTCACTTGTAAGTATGTACTAAAGAAATAACAAAAGGAAGGTGACTTCCATGGAGTAGGATTTCTCCCAGGATGGCAACACTGGTATCATTAGGTAGATTAATTGCTTTTTTATGCTCAGGATCCTGAGATGTAGGCCACATGCCTGTTATTGCTGGCTGGAATGAGGGATGATACTTCCATGACTGGCTTGGTTACTTACTTATTATTTAAGTAAGTAACCTTACTTGCTTGCTTAGTCATCCCAGGAGTGTGTAACTGACAGTTGCTTTTCTGCCAAGAGATTTCAGCTGCAGCATTCATCAGTCTTCTATGCTCAGTACTACCTTATGGTAGCAAATCTCTATTTTTGTCTTATGAAGCATAGGAAAGGTAGTAAACTGCCTTTTTGTTGGGGTGAGACTATGGGATGAATGACAAAAAGATATCTGTGACTTCATCAAAGTCACAGATATCAGAGGAGCAGAGGAAATTTTCCAAATTAAACTGTCCTCTGCTTATTTAACCTGTGTTCTGGCTTATCACAATACCATTCACTTCTTTCAGATTTTATTAGGAAAAAAAAAAGGGGGGGAAAAATAATCCCTTTTTTCTATTACCTGCCCGCCCAATGGTGGCCTGTTTCAGATGGACAGTAATTCTGTGTATTGTACCCACCATGGACATGGGACATGAGACCATCAAACATGGTGCATGTTCAACATTTGGCTAAAGTTAAAATTAAGTCTGCTTTGAATATAAATCTCATGCAGCATATTGTGGCCTGGTTTTCCAAGTGTTTGAGGCTCTGTGTCTGCACCAGCTGTTTGCTGACTTCTAATTGAAATTTTAAAGTGTTAAATTGAACAGCTCCACATGACCTACCTGCCTAGAAGTCCTTCAGTGTTATATTACCAACAGTCAGTTAATCGTGGACCTACACTGTTTGAAAGTGAGCAGTTAGCCATGGCCTTATCTGTGAGAACCTCTCAGTTCTGTGTGTCCTTTTCTTACCTCCCATGTTTAGCAATATTCAAATATGATGGTCTTTGGTATGTTGTGAAAATAACTTGTTTTGAAGAGGTGTTAAAAGTTCAGGAAGTAGACAGAAGGAGTAAGTGGTCCATGGGCAGTGTTAGAGACTGGGAGGATTTGGTTACTCTGCAGGTGCGCAGTTTCTTATCCTCTTTTCAAAAAGCAAGGTAGTCCAAGCATCCTTGAAGAAAGAGTGATTTTTCATTGGCCACCTCACACTCCACTGTGCAACCGTGGTCTTCATTTGTGTGGAGAGTGTGGATAACAGCTGACACTGGAATGGTATGTAACTTCATTTTCACTTCCTCATGGAAAGTTTGTGAATGCTGTTATTTTGTTACTATAGTTTCCACTATATCAACATCCTTGCACTTTTCTCAAGCACTGAATTTCACTTTGCTTAAAAACAGAAAGCAATCTGGTGACAGAAGCATTTAAGAACAAATTAAGGAACCCTTTTACCTTTAGTAGCCACCAAGTAGCCAGCAGGCAAAGAAGATGGTATTACTGCCTCAGATAATGCATAGTGGGATGAAGAGATGCCTGGAGGAATTTTGCGGCTTCAGATCATTATCTGCTAAGTCTCCTGAAAGCTCCTTGAAATTCCAAACCAAATTCTAATGACAAACAACACGCCCACTAAATCTTTCACCATACAGTTTTATACTCATTCAGCCAGCTCCAGTCTTCAAGCATAAGGAAAGGGGGCTTAACCTTCTACAGTTAACTACAGGAGAGTGGAAGCCACTCTGGGGAGAGGTTGATCACTCAGTATTTCAAACTTTCTGGAAAGGCTTTTATGGCCTTTGGTAGATCTAGCTTTGGTGCATTTACATGGAGTTTAGTATCTGTGGCATGGTAGCAGAAGGGATGTGTGCCTGCGCATCAGCCTTTCCAGTTCATAATACAGTACAGTACTCAACTGTTTCAAATAAGATGCTGTAAGTTGGAGTTGCTCAAGACTGAGTACATGCTCTAAGGAGAGTAATCTCTGGCAGACAGACAGAAGAGGCGAACTGTTGTCATATCTTAAATTGCTGCCAAGGTATCCACTAGAGCACCTCTGACAGAGTCTTTAACAGAAGAATGATAATGCTTAATACAGCTGTTCAGATTTTTTTAAATTATGTTTTTAGTTGAGTTTTCTTCTGGTTCTGTAAGTGAAGTAAGGCATATTCCTAAGCCATTCTGTAACAGCACACAAGAGGGAGCAGGTAAATGGTTGTATCTGGTCTGAAAATATATTTTACAAGTGAAATCCAATAGCTATGATTCAAAACATGTAAATCATCTTTTATTTGACTTTTAGGAGGACAACAGACAAGGATGACAACATCAGGGAAGTACCCAGAGTACTTAGCCATTGGACTAAAGAATTAATGCAATGGAACCTATTTCCATTTACGTAAACTTCTTTATTAAGACATTTATAAAGTATTCTCTGAACAGCATAGTATCGTTCCTTTTTTCACAAGAAGGTCAGCTCATTTGTCCTCCAGCTTGGTCATCTGAGTTTTATTTCACTGTGCTATTTCTAATCAGGTATTACAGCACATGTTCTGGAATACCTGTTGCTGGGTGTTACGAAAAATGTATTTCAGCTGTCTGCTTGGAAAGGAAAAATGATATGATTTTGGACCACAACACTGAGAACTCTCTGCTTGTCAAATTAGACGTAGACTAGGTGTGTAGAGAATAAATCTCTGACTCTAGTCTATGACTCTGCTGCCTGTTCAACAAGAAAAGTACCTGTAGAGGGCAGGTAAAGGAGTCAGATTTAATTTAAGGAAAGAAAAATTAGGCTAAACTTGATGCCTTTGAACATATCGCTTACTGTAAACAAAAGGTTGTTCTTTTCATGATATATTAGCATTAACTTTATATAGCTGCTACATACATGGAAAGAGTTGTGTGTATTACAAAGGGCAGCTGGCAGAGCTTTTTAAAAGCCTTGTTAGCTCTGACTTGTAGGATTTGTGGATACACTTTCAGGTTATTTATTTTGGCCTGCTCTTAAGCTGTACTTTGATGTTCAAGTTCAAGTAAGTGTAAAAATTCAGTCTGAGCTTTAGGTGGACTAACTCAATTTCACATCAGTTCCGATTTAATAAAAATCTCTTGATCATGCCAGAAATTGTCCTAGTTTTTCTCAAAACCCAGTGTAAACTGGGCCAGGTTCTGTCATGCTACACTAATTCTGCCATTATGGAAGTGCCGCAGAGTAACGTAGCATAAGTTTGTTGTTAAAGGCAGGGGCACAGAATTACTTTTAGACAAGTGGAATGCCATGAACAAAGTTCTTTCCTATATTACTTCTGTACGAATACCATTATGGTAATGGAATCACATGCTTATAAAATGGGTAGAATGTAGCTCTGTACTTTCTCCTCCGTGTTGTGTTTAGCAACCTAAGTAGTTCATAAGGTAAAGCTACCTCCCAGTCTCATTCTTGAGTAAGTACCCAGCGGTACTTATTCAACCCAGGAGAGGTCTCAGTGACCTTGGCAACTCAGGTAGGTAACATATTTTTACAAAAGTGAATTTCTGTTCACCTTTCTCCGTCAGGAATAAGCTTTGACTCTTAAAATGGGTGAAATTAAACAGTGGTTGAGATGGATTTTCAGTCTTCTTGACTACTGAATTTTTCTTTATGTTTCTATTGAACTGGTCAAGACTTTTTCTGATTAAACATATTTTTGTGTTCTAACTGTACAGAGAAAGCATTTAAAGACATTTCAGCATTTCAGCCTGAAAAGGGCTCAGAAAGGAATCTATCTTTTGACTAGTTTTGACTAGGCACGTGGACAATAAGCAATGTCCATGCCTCTTCCCCCGCAAGAAAGTTCATTTTGTCAGAGTTTTAGTTTGATTATAAGTTGGGTTTTTTGCAGTATGAAGGTCTAGTTACTTCATGTTTCTTTTTCAGATATCAGTTTTTCTGGTTTGCATACCTCCTTCATAATACAACCATTATTTGGATTAAGCCTTTCCATCCAAGCCTTCTTGAAATACAAGGTTTCTGATCTGGGTTCACCTTCTGCAGGTCAGCTACTGCTTCAAGGAAAGCAATTATAGGTGGTCTGGTGTATTCAAAACACCTGAGTTCAGGACATACTGTCTACCAGGTCAAGAAAATACATTTGAATTAATGAAACTTTGAAAAAAAATTGTTGAGTTCCTTTTATTAAGGTTTCTAAGCTCTTTCAATACATATTTTTGTTCCACTCAGCAACTGTGAGCTTTTGAAAACTTTTTAAAAATAATGATGTCTGAGATTTGGGAGCTGGGGCTTTAAAAATGCAACAAATATTGAAATTGGCAACACTCCTGAAGTAAAAATGTCATTTAAATTACCTTTAATCTCCTTCTGATAACCCAAGAACTGTTAGCTAAAACTGTTTTCCTTGTACACCTCTTGGATCTTTTTGCTGTTCCAGTTTAATATTTCAGTGATAAACATGAATTATAAAAGCAGTCTCCACATATCTCTTTTTTTTTCAATATTTGCTTATTTTTATTGCTTTATATTAAGGTATAAGGCCTATATAAACATAATAAAAGAGAGCCTCTATCTTAAAGAACACAGAGTGTCAAGGCATGAGAGACAAGGCAAATAGGCAATTATGTTTTACACGGTTTGTCATAGTTTTGGTGAATCACCGGTAGTCACTGTTGGATGGCCACGCTTCAGAGGCATCAGAGCAGGGATGATGCCTCCTTCACCTCCACCAGTGCACTCCAGCTTCATATTTCCAACCTACTATTTGTCTTAATGATACCACCTTTCTGTCATTTTGTTACAATCTTTAGAAATCTCTGTATTTTCAAATTAAATTTATTTCTTAAATTGAAATAGTTCTCCATATCATTTTTCAAATTCAATGCAATCAATGAAATCTTAATGAAAATAACAATAAGCAGCTGTTGTCAAAAAACTAACCAAAACCTATCAAAGCCAAGCATTGCAACAAAATCTTCCTCTCCTTCTACATGCTGTTTGACTCGTGTTCTCTGCTTTGCTCAGTTGTAACCTTCTCAGAAAAAGCTATTTCCCTTCCCCTGCCTTGCACTGCTTTGAAAATAAGATTGACAGTGAAGAAACAATCCAGCAGTCTATCATAATACTGCTGGATTTAATGGAAGAAGCAAATTGCTCAAAGTACACAGCCTCCTCAGAAAGGCTGGGACCCTGCATGGTCTTACTGAAATGTTCAAATGTTTCCATATTTCCTTTTAATGAATCTCATACTCATGGAAAGACTTTGCTCTAGTTGCTCCAAAAGAGGCTCCAGAAAACAGGAAAATATGATAGTCTTATGGTTGGGAGAAAAAAAGAGTCAGGTTGGATTTATGTTCTTTTCTTTTTGCTGCTGACACTTCTTTTCCCATAGAAAAATAATTGTAAAATCCAATATACAGCTCTAAAGCTCCCACTTCTGCTGTAGATTGGATAAGCTTCTTGGTTGTTATTCCATAACTTAAGGGAGCGCAGTTAAGCAATCCCACCAGTTAATTGGGAATGAGTTCCTCTGAAACTACTTGGGCCAAGATCCCAAAGCATGTGCACAAGTTTACTATTGTGAGTAATTGTATTTTTAGACAGTTTTTTGGAACTGCTACTATTTTTGGTATCCCGCTTTCATTAAAGGTAGTGGGCCCTGGCTTTCACCCTTCATGTTTTAGATGGCCTAGTACAATAGTAAATTGTTTGGCTTTCATTTAACTATATAAGTATAAAATAGTAGCAACAAACCTGAAGTCTCTCTATGCCTGGAAGTCATAACACCACTGGGATGTGGCCATTTATTTTTACACTAACTGACTTTAAGAGTTAGGAAAGAATATCAGAGAAGCATGAAAATCCTATAAAATTCCTAGGAGAACCAAGAAAGACACTAGCTCACTCTAAGATACTTGGATCCCCTAAACCAGTCAATAATTAAAATTAATGAGATCTAGGACAAATCTTAGCACTGATTCATCATCATAATTACTGGGTCTGGTCTGGATCCACCTTCTCCTTCATGGCTGTCCCACCACGTATTAGCTGTTCTAAGGTGGTCTGTTTCACCCTCAGTTGTTTTTCAGAGATAACATCTCAAAGCTACCAAAAGTCAAATTGCCAGATTTCTCCCAACCCCGTCTCTTCTCCAATATATGCGAACAGCAGAGTAAGAACTTCAACCTCAGTAGGTAAAATAGCAAGGCAACAAACATCCTACAAGGCAAGTGGCTCTCCTGCAGTTTATCTCTCTCATTTTCCAAGAAAAAATGTAAAATGTCTTTATTTCATCACAGGACTGAATTGGAGTAAAATATGAGTCACTTCATTTCACAAGACGGGAAAACTACTTGTCAGCCCAGTTTAGCTGGACTCCCAGACCTACTTTGAAAACCTTTGGTGCTGTGATAAAGAGCAATAGCCTTGGACTTTTCCCTGTAGCTCTTTTACAAGCAAACTTTGTAAGAGCTTTCCCTTTCTCCTTAACTTGCTCTCTGACCTTTTTCCCATTGGGCAGTATATCGGGAAGCAGGTGATGCTGGTGATGTTTGGAAACATACCAGTGCAAACTAAACCACTCACATTCAGCTCTGGCATGGCAAATCAAAACCAGTATTAAAGGCATTTCCTTTGGTGTGCCCAGGGTCAAACTGAATTGCTATAAACAAACCAGTCTGCATCCCAGAAGAAATGTTTAAGTGAAATAATACTTTCCCTGTTGCTTTCCCCTCCTTTTCCCTCTTCCCCCTAATAAAGCAGCTAGAAGCAACAGACAAACATAGCAAATAAGGATATATATTTTTCCCCAGTAAGTTTAAAGGAACAGTAGGTGGAATTTTGCACTTGTAGCTGTTTATCTTTGTAAAATAGTGCAGTTGTGACATAGCCTAAATACAAGAACCTCTGCTACTCCCTTTGCAGTTTGGTCCTCTCTCAGGCCTGATAGTGCTTCCTTCCTGACCTCTCATGGCTTCCTGCCTCTAGCCTTATCACGGAAAAAAACTTGACATTATCCTGGCTGTGCCACTTGGAATGCATTTGAATTCCGTAAATGGAAATATACTTACCTTTACATTTACAAACAACTATCATCTGCAGATCACTCAGTCATTTCCTTCTGACACTTAATTTTTTTCTTTTAGATATGTTATTTGAAATAGGTAAAAGAAGGAAAAAAGAAGGGAAGGGGGGGGGAATTGAAAAACAGAAAGGAAAACTCTCGTGTTTCTCTTAGGTTCACTTTCCTGCAATCTGTGAATCCATCTCTCAGGATGCTGAAACCAGCATTGCAAAACCTTTAACAGCCCTGATGTCAGTTTACATCAGTTGAGGAATATGTCTCCTTGCTCTAAACACTATAAAAGGAGAATATTGCAGAAGTTCAGTAGGTAAAACACATTAAGGTGGTGATTCAAAATCCAGTGTAATTGCATCACCAGCACAGCAATAGAATTCTCCTCTTAGAATACTGTTTTTCCCGGAGGCTTTCATAGGGACTAAAAAGTGCAATAGCATGAGCCTTTATAACTCATATGACTGTAGGGATGTCAGAAGAATGATTCTACTGAGTTTAGTTAACCAAACCTAGCTGTGTTGCCTTGAATGATTATTTTTAATTAAAACACTGGATTTCCTTAAGAGAAAAGTGTAGTTTCCGTTATACTCTGCCCAGTTAGCCTCAAAACCACATGGAACAAGTTAACAACATCTAAGTGTAAGAATAATATATTGTTCATATACTCTTAAGGAGACAAATGTTTTTTACGGAACTCATGCATATAGACACCATTTTATTATCATATTTTAGGATCAAAGGAGACTCTTAATGAACACTAATCCAAACCCCAGCTTTCACGAACTTCATAAAAATTTCGTTCACGAAAATCATAAGCTTTCAGTTTGATCAAAACCATAAAGAATTCAGGGTATCACCAGGTAACATACTCCAATGGGTAAATTAGGGAAGCATTCCAATTCTATTCCATCAGTTTCCAATCAGTGGAACATCTCATGGGGGCATCTTAGAATATATCAACATTATTTTGAATTGATAATTAAATTTAATTGGTTTAGCAAATGGATTGTCTTGACATTACTCAGACAAAAGAATCAGAAAATAAGACAGTAGTATGGTTAATTGAATATTTTTTAAAAAAATTAGCTGAATTCTCAAAATTAATTTTTCATTAAATCACTTTGTTTATTTGGAAAATAAGTATTATCGGATCTTTAATAACTTTTCTTGATTTATAGAATTGCTGGATAAATATACCTATTTTTATATTATATGTACCTTATACCATCCACATGGCATTCTGATTTTTTTTTTTAATTATCCTTTTATAAATTCTCTGTAACCCATATTCAGCTGAATAATATTAGTTAATTAAGAGAT
>JANHGB010048263.1:0-11479 GCA_026283785.1 Coracopsis vasa
TCCTTCGACCTGCTGGTCACGCTCCTTTTGATGCAGCCCAGGATACAGTTGGCTTTCTGGGCTGTGAGCGCACACTGAAGCTGGCTCATGTTCAGTTTCTCATCAACCAGCACCCCCAAGTCCTTCACAGGGCTGCTCTCAACCCCTTCATCCCCCAGCCTGCTTTTATGCTTGGGGTTGCCCTGACCCACATGCAGGATGTCTTATTGCAATGACTTCTGATAATGTTGATAATATCAGTGGTGTTTTGGGGAAGAGACATTATCAGTTGTCACTCATTAAAGACAAAGCAGTTGTCACTGTAATTAGAAGCTATACATACTGCTCATTTTTAAGAACAGCAAGATGAGCATGCTCAGGTTTGTTTGTTTACTTTGAATGTGTTTTCTAGCTTGGAAGCCACTTACAGGATAAGAACCACTGCCAGGTGTCCGCTCTTATCCTGCCCTTGAGATTCTTTTTTATAAATATAAATACACTCATTACTGGAAATGAGCAGTATTCCTCCCAGAAAGTGATTAATCCTTGGGAAGGAATTTCCAAGCAATACGTATAGCTTTTTTACTGTATGTGGTCTCTAAGTAAATGATGCAAAGAGGTTGCAAGTAAAGTTGCATCAGATTAATACTGAATTTATTGTACATCATGGGTGACATGGTTTAGTGCAAGGTGTCCCTGCCCATGGCAGCGGGGTTGGAATTGGATGATCTTAAGGTCCTTTCCAACCGTAACGATTCTATGATTCTATGATTCTATGATCCTGTGCTTTCCTCGTAGTTTCTGGATTTTTCTATGACTTTTCTTTCCAGATTCTCTCTTTATTTTACCCTCTTTCTTTCCCATACATACTATATTGTCCTATGCTGCTCCTATGTCAGCACACTCTCCTAGTCTGATTCTCATCCACCTTCTTTCTCCCCAGGAAGACCTGCCACAAGCTCTACCAGATACTACCACCCTTACCCTTTCCAGGCACCTGGGCATGGTAAGAGGAGTAGGTAGCAGCCTGAAATGGAGATATGGTTAGTGGGGAGAACACCTGTGAAGAGCTGTGATAACAGTTCTTCCACACTTTTGGATGTAAATGATGAGGCAGAACTCAGAAATGATTAGGCAGAACTCAGTGTGGCAAAGAATTAGGTGCACCGGCTAAGGTGGAATGTAGGAAATATGGAAAACTTTGGCTGAGGCTTGCATTTTCAGATGGAAGCTAATGAGACATTATTTGTCTTTTGAATCTTTTGGATTCATAGTTTCTTTTGGCCAGTTTCATCCAAGTTTGACAAGGAAATGCAAATCTCATACATCTGTAGCACCTACTTGTTTCATGAAGGCAGCAGCCAAGTACTCTGTGTGCCTCCACCAGAAGCACAGGTAAGTGAGCCGACTTGTATTATTAGGTATCAGAGAAGCCACACAGGTGATCCCTCATGGGAGTTGCTCTTAGAGCTGCCACCTCACCCTATCACAGGTAATCCAAGCAGGCAGTGCCAAGCCTGGGGAATACAGGCTTGTACCGTTCATTAAGTCTTACCAGGGTGCACGGGAGGTGGAACGAGGGATTTTCTCAGTATTGCAGGCTGCAAAGTATTCCAGCAGGATGTCAATCATGTCGTGTCCTCTCTTTGAGGGAGGACACCTCCAGTGTGGGGACCATCCCTGGGTGTCCCCAGGACAAGCTCTGAGCAAGGGTGACTGTGTGGGCATAGCCTCCACTGGGACAGGGGAGCCATCAGAAGACATCAGAGCAAACAAGGCAGTGTTTGGACAGCAGTAGTACAGATTTGGTCACAGTTTTTCTCAGATGTTTGATAAGATCTGCATCTGTCTCAGCCTTTGTAGGGGTCAGGAGCTGGTAATTCCCTGCCTGGCACAGTAATCCTTTTTCCTTAAATACAAACTGTGGAAACTGTGAAACTGGCATTTCCTATAGCATTTTAACAAAATTCATAGAGAGAGAGTAATCCTCTTATTCTGAGGGGCTTAGAACTGAATTTGGTTAAATACAATAACCAGGACAATAGGTCAAATGCCCAAAAGAAAATGTGTCCCTGTTTCTGGTCAGTGTGGCAAAGTTTGTGAAACAAATATGTGCTGCAGAGGAAAGAAGGTGAAGAAAAAGGAGAGGGATAAAATCCCGTTTCAGACCTCCAACCCTGCCTGTGAGTCATAACTGTGAATGTGCTCTTCACAGAAGAGCAAATGCATTGTACTTTTTTAAATGGGGACTATGTAGCCTCCTTACAAAGCAAAGTCAAGCACAAAAGGCAGTATCTGAAGGGAAATGTCAATGGTGAAGGAGGCTGCTAGCTGGCCTGCCTTGGGAGAGGCTTTATAACAGATGCTTGCAGGGAGCCCCAGAGCAGCCCTTTTCCTTGGCTTTCGGCAGGCAGAAGAGGGTTCTTACTTCTTGGCTGTCTCTCTTCTCTATTGCATGCAAATGCTATGGAGGCTAAGGATGCCCAGGACTGTGATAATCCTGAGGAACCATCAGCCCTGCATGGGCAGATGTACTGGGGACTCAGCTAGCCTTGTCCTCCCCAGCTATCCCCCTTTAAACTGAAGTTGCTATTGGAAACAAGTTACCCTCAGCATCTACAGAGAAATCTCCAGCCCTGTGATGTCTCTGCAGTTGAACTCAGGTTCAGGGATGCCCACTGAAACCTTGCCCTGTTTAAAAACAAAGGGGGAAAGGACCTTAAACACTCCCCAGACCCCATGGGGAGGTCAGCCACAGACTCTAGTTCCACTCACTGCACTTCTCTGTACAGGAAAGTGTAAGAATCAAAAGTTTGACAGTTAAACACTGGGATGTTTCTGGATGGTACCACAAAGCTAGAGAAGCTTGATAGATAAGAGAAGAGGATGGCACATAAGATGGCACAGGTATTAATATAAGTGCTATGTAAATAATGGTACTTTTTCTCAGATTTTGAGTCATCTCCATATGCAGAAATCTCTGTCAGGGCTGAACCCTATTCTCAGTGCTCCTTCTGTCTGTGGCTGCTGGACTGAGTTTCCCTCAGGAAAGAAGTTGCATCCCATGTGTTGCTGCTGCTCACTTGCCTGCTGAAGCACTTGCTGAAACATTTTCCTGCCTTGGAGCTTGTCAGAGTCGCTGTTACAATTTTTCCTTCTTCCACTTCATTTGCAATATCATTTTCTAGAGGACAGTACCTGACATTTAGGGCTGCTGTTAAGCTCCACTGTCAATCATATCTCCACGAAGCTCGTTATTCTGCATCCACATGAGTGTCAGTTCCCTTTGTTTCCCTGGCTGTGACCACACAGCTGTTGTTTTCCTCCTGGTTGTCATCTGTGGCTATGTTTTCCACCCTCACATACTTATATGCAAGGAGTTTTCTCTGAAAACTTCTCATTGCAGCTGTTCCAGCAGTGGCATGCCACAGATAACAGCAGCTCTACTGCAAACCAGCTGCTATGTCTTCAGTGCTGTTATCTATATGCACTCCAAGGAAATCTAGATGATACCATGATAAAGCTGAGCTGGGCCTGCTTTCTATTTATTCTTTTTATTCTATTTTGACAGTTCCCAGCTCTCCCAGGAGAAGATGCAGAGAAAGACATTTGCATACCTGTAGTTGCTCCAGAAATGCTGGCTCAACTCAGCCAGGATTTGACCATGCTCTGTATTCCCTGGCTGCCATTTACAGTGCATCCTGGGTGGTAAGACCTCAAAAGACATGATTCTAGCAGAAACCAACTTTCTGTTAAAAAACTACTCTATTCTTCTCCTCTGTCTGATTTATCACAGGTCTAAACAGTGGTAGCTGGAAAACATGGGGTGTAGTTTCTTACTGCTGATTTGCAAAGCCCTGGTGAAAATGAGACAAGCAGGAGCTGAAGTGGCTGTCTTTGGTTGTGATTTTACAACCTACTCTGACCATTGTGTTGCTAGCAACCTGTATAATCGGAATGTCCAGCTGGTCTGGTAATGTCTATAACATTGAAAACACCTCACTGCAATGCCATCTCATAGCTGACCTGCCTATGTCTCCAGAGCAGTCCTGGCTGCACAACAGCGTAAACACTTTCAAATACAAAGCTCCAGTTTTGAATGCATTTGGGTTTTACTGTTCAACACACAGCAACATTCAGCACTGTGTAGCACCTTCAGCCCTTACTTTGGCTAGTGTGAGTAAAACATACCCAGCCATATTCCCCCTTCCCACTAATAACATGCTTCTGAAGAGCATGAATGTTAGCCATGCAATGCATAATGAAGCATCTTTTCCCATCAGAATCAATGAGCAGATCACTGTCTGAGAAGATCTTGGCTGCTTTGTCTGAGAGACTGACCTCCCAAGCATTATCCTCCATTTCTGTCCTTCACACTGAATCAACTTGACTGACCCAAATTCATCTGAGGAAGCTGATGCCTTCATTCTCATGGATAAAACAGCCAAGACAGTGGACTGCCTGTGTCCCCCCCATGTGATGATAATCGTGCTTCTGCCTCTTCATCTTTTACATCATTTTACACTGCTCTTGTGTATGCAAGCTGTATTTCTAAAGTCCCTGACACATCCTCCTGTTTCATTAATTCTAAGGAAAAAACTGCTTCACCATCCAGTGAATTCAGTCACTTCTGCAGTGAGGCTAAATGCTTGATGTAAATTTTATGAGATCATTCTTGCTACTGCTTTTTAATAGTCACATATTCCTCCTTCTCTCCCTCCTCCTCAGATGAATCAAGAGTCAATCAACGTGAAGGATGGAGAACACAGTAGTGAGGATGGTTGGTAGAGCAGGCGCTTGAACGATCAGTGATGTATCTATCTCCAAAGTGATGAATAAGGATGTGACGGACAAAGGGGTGCTGCTGGGCTGCTGGAGGAGACCTGGGTGCATGCGTATCTCTAACTTAACTTTAACATACGGTTAAATTTAGGTCCAGGTCCTTCTTCCTACCCGTGGTTTCTGAACAGGGGTATATCTCTGCTTTCTGTACAGGTAGTTCCCTTCTTTCTTTGTTGATCATACAGGACAGCTCCACTACACGTCCTTTCTCTCTGTTTTTTGTTTCTGTGTGTTCCTAGGCAGCTAGAGTGGCAACATGGCTGGCAATGTTATCTTACACAAGGGCTGTTGCACCCCACAGTCTACAGCCACTTCTGCTGCTTCTGCTCCCCTATTCATGGAAGTGAGATTGTTTGCTCTAAAACCATTTCTTTGAAATTAGGAATTACGTCTCGGTTCTCTGTGCCAGCCTGCAGCGTGGGCTGTGAGTTCTAACACTCAGGCTGTGTTTTCACAACTGATGTTGGGTGGAGTAGGAGCTACCACTGGCCGTCCTTCACCCTGCCTGATCCTTCCCACTCCATTCCTTGTGTAGCCCTCTGGCTGTGCACATAGGAAGGGAGGGGAGTTGGTCTGGGCATTGGGTAGGGAAGGTTTTCTGGGCAATCAGCTGCCTTTTAGCAAGCAGGGCTGCTTGATACAGCTGGGTGAATCTATGTGTTTTTGCCAAAAGCTGGAGTCCTTCTCTTCACTCCATGTCCTTCTTTCTTGTTCCTGCTTTCTCCACCCCATGCGTCAATGCTGGCACTCACTGAGCCCCTTCATGAGGCAGTTCAGTTTATTGACCTGGTAAAAAGTAAGCTCCCCCTTCCAAAGGCTGGCTGTGATGCCGAGACAGCCCTCAGTCCACTCAGCCGCTGGCTCTGAGGGTCTTGCCTCCTGCCCTCCATCCCCAGTAGTACGCTGCAGCCCTGTTGCTGATGCAACTCAATACACTAACTCAGGAGAAGGTGGATTGCTTGATTGTTTTCCTGGGATGTGACCATCCTGTTGTCTTAGACACTGCTATTTGAATCGGAATCATCTGGATCTAAGGACTCTTCACTTTCTGTGGTTCAAAAGGCACTAGATGCAGGCCTGCAAAGAGATCGGTGGCTACGTATATGCGTTTGCATATATGTTTGTATGCACATACATGTATGCAACTCCATAAATCCAGAAGAATTCATAAAATGCAGACTCACATTGCTCAGGCTATCACAACAGCTGAATTTTCCTCAACTGTAATGTTCCCTCAATACAAACTGGAAAAAAAATGTGAGAACTGCCTGTACATTACTTATATTGTGCAATCCTTTCTCATGATGATTAGAAATTATGCACACAAAAAGTCCCTATCACCCAAGCAAATGTGCTCAATTATATTTACTCAGATAGGAAGTTGATGTGTTGAGCAAGCTGCCATTTTTATCTGACTGCAATTACTCTTCTTCATGGTTGGGATTCCTTGGGTCTCATGGGACAGATTTCTTCCATGGTGTCATTCACAAGAGCTCACATCAGACTGCTTTATCATCTGTCCGCAGTGTTTCACTGCTGTTATCTAGCAGTAACACAGCTCAGAGATGCAACTATTGTGATCCCAGAAGACTTTGAATTTATGGCTTAAAATAATCCAAGCCATTTGGAAACAGTATTTGAAGTCATCCTCACCACTTGGTTGTACTCTACTCAGAAATGAGCTGGTTATTACTGTTAGCATGCCTAATGCAATATGTTTTTGCATGATTTTCAGTCACTAGTAATTTGAGTGTACAAGATAGTCCTCATACTTTGAATGAAAGAGCAATCGATTTCTTAGATGAAGTTGATATTATTCTGACAAGACTATTTGCTTTAATGATAGATTTGTCCTGGCTACAGCCTTTTATTGCTCATTAAATTAGCCAGCCAAGATTCGCGGATGAGAAAACAAATTGGTTTAACCATAACTTAAATAGAGCTCCACTACATCTTTACAGCTCAGGTTTATTTGGGGCGCTTGTGACAAGCCAGTTTCTCCCTTGGTGAGAAGAACAGCAGTCAGAGTCAGAGTCAAAGCCAGCTCCTCGGTGTTTATTGAGACACAAGAGTTGTCCCATTTTAGTTACACTGATAACAGTTCTAAGTGACAGTCACCTCTTGTGTTAATGCAATAAGCTTATGTTGTTACAGCTGTTCAAGACCAGAAGATACCTAAGTCAGTATCAGACAGCTTCATTCTGGGACAAGCATGTCCCAGCACTTGAGTTTTAGCTGGTGTAACTGAAGTTTAAGATGGTGCTTAAATAAAAATAGCTGGTAAGACTACAGTAATTACCTAAATTAAAACCAACCAAACAAGAAACAACAAAACCCTCAAACAAAACCTAACAAACAAACAAACAAAGGAACAAAACCCACAACATATTTTCAGCTGCAATTATTTTGCTGGTAAAATGTGTGTGGGCCAGACCTGGAAGGCTAAGGAAAATTTCCCTTTGGAGACTTGACAGTGCCAGAACTAGGCACTGGTCTTCAGGCAGGCTGCCATCTCTGGGCCTCTGCACGTCTGTGCCCCAGCAGCAGCCACAAGCCCTTCTCCCTTTCAGCAGGCTCTGGCTGTCACCTTCCTGCTGACTTACCGAAGGGCAGCCATACAGCTCTCAGCTTTCCTTTCTGTGTGCCCTCAGCAGTGCTCGTGCTCCCGGAATGCAGCCCAGGAGCTGCTCTTTGGACCCTACATCCTCCCTGGTATAAAAACCTTTTAAAAATCTTCTGGAGCTAACAGTCTCAATATGATGCAGCTTTATATAAACGGGAGGGAGGTTATTTTCTTTTCCCCTGACTTTCATTGTTCCCAGATAATCTGCAAAGCTGAGCACCAATTGTGCCTCTGTGCCTCTGCCTCTTATTTCTGCAAAGAAATAAGCCTTGTACAGCCTTCTGGGATCACCAGCTTTGTGTTTACCACTAGATAAACAGATTCAGGAACTGCTCTCTGATCCCAAGGCCAAGCGACACACACTGGCTATATCCATGCTGCACAGTGCTTGATCCTGGTCTCCCATCTGGTGCTGGTGTAGCCCTAAGAGATATTTATCTTCTTCTTCTTTTTTTTTTTTTTTTATTTTAAAACTTTTGCTGTCTGAACTAATGTAATAGCTGTGCTGCAACCCTCAGGAATGGTGTCTTATTGCATGAAATGGGGTTTGTATTGCACGAATTGGGGTGGAGCAGGAGGGAAGTTTGTGGGTACAAAACCTCCTGAGACAGAGCTGTAAGACTGTGTAGGATGAAGGAAATGGGAAGCAGTGCAGCCTCATCTCTACTGCTTGCTGGGAACAGTCTCTCCTGTGTGCTGCTCCTGAGGCTGTGCCCAGGCATTGTCTTGCCATGCTGGGCTACGTGGCATTGGCCAAGACTGTGTGCATGTTTAAACACAGGGGAGGAAACCTGGATGCACAGCAAAAGGTGCCTCCACTGTGCCAGCCATCCATGCCCTTATGACAGGGTGGGAAGCTTTGGGGAACTTGCTGGGTCAACCATGACAAGGCATGTGATTGCTCCGTTCTCCAGTTTCATTCAGGGCCATATCCAGCCCTGTGTGCTCACAGGCAGATTGCCCCTGCTCCGGGCCATGGGCTTCTCACTGCTTTCTATTTCCAGGTCCATGTGTGAGGCTATTCTGCCACCTCTCTGTAGCTGCAGCAGCTTGTTCCTAAATACATCAACAAAGTGGTTTTCTCTGCTTAAAACTGAGCTTGGGACTGCTCTGCCTACATTTATAAAAGCCACCCACTGCTTCAGTTTCTCATAATTTTCTTTTACTCTTTACAGCATAAGCAACATTTTCTTGTTATCCCTTCTGTTGGAGTCACATAAGAAACCTTCCACTGTACACTTGTATGGGCTACAGATCTTTCCTCCAGATATTGAAGAAAAGCAAGTTTATGTGAATTATCTACAGCAGATAATTTCACTTCTGCACAGAATCTAAAAATAAAGCAGAGCCCACATTCTACAGCTAAGTAGCTTTTAATTAGGTGTGATAATAGCATGAATTATCTTTTAGAGTGCAGTAGCTCTGTGATCAGAAGTCAAGTGCTGGGAGTGGTAATTGTTAGCAAAAATATTCTACCGAGGAAAGAAACTCAGTGCTGGCATGTTTGGGTTTTGGTTTTTCGAATATAATAGGTCTTGGCAGGCCAATTAATATTTTGTGTGAATTTGGCCTTTCTCAGTTATTGTCCCTGCTTTGATACAGCCAGTAGGTCCTTTCAAGTACTATTGTAAAAAAAGGGCAGTGAAAACCTGTAAGTCCCCACGAGGAGTGGTTTCATGGTGATACCTTTGGACAAGACAAATGTCATTGTTACCTTCTGAAAATGAATGTCTGAGGTGCTGGATGGTTTTGTTCACTTCCCCCTTATTTTAACCATAGATAACCTCAGGGTTTGAACATAAATAACATTCAGAATTGCAAATTGAGGTAAGAACTCTTCTTCTCTCCTGCTTGCTCTGCTGGCAGATGCAAAGCTCTGGCAGGCAGGTTCATGTCATAAACAACCACAGCTAAACTTGCCGGTGCCTGGCTCATGCAGGTCCTTCTCCTTTGTACCAGCTGGAGGGATGCTCTCAGCGACTTCACCAGCTTAGATGCTTTATGTTCATTGTCTTTGTAACTCAAGCACAACATTTAGTCAGCCTGGTAGGGCTGGGGGTGTGGAATACAGTTTGTTTTTCAGCAGGGAAGGCAAACCTTACAGGAAGGTCCTTTAAGGATAAGAGACTCACTTATGGTGCTGCAGGGATGGTACTTGGCACTTCAAACTGCAGACAGATGCAAGCACAGTGTGTTTGAGCACAGGCAGAAAGAAGGAAGTTATGCGTGCCTAGGAAATACGGATATATCCTGTGATGGTGACTGTCCTGCCACACAAGGCTCTAACATCAGCCTGATCAGACAGGCACTAGGTGAGGGAAGTCTTTCCACAATCCTATACTAGATCCCCATAGCCAAAAGTCCAATCTGGAGCTGGGGTGCAGACCATAGACATTTCTGGATTGGTCGCCCCAGCTTCCCAGTCACTTGCCATCTTGTGCCTCTGTGTGTTAGTCCTGAGCTCCTGGCTCCTCTCCTGGTGTTGTGGGGTCTCCCTGGCAGGAGGATGCCGTGCAGCATCTGGCTGGCCTCACAAACCGAGAACCCCTTCACCACTCCCTCCTGAACAGACCTTCATGCATTTGCCTAGGGGACTTCATAAAAATTAATTGAGTTGCCCAGCATTAGACACAGGTCATAAAACTCCCATCTGATCTCGTGCCTGCTGCTGATTTTAACAGCTGATTGAAACAATGAGTGCTAGCTTGACAGGAATATAACAATACACACAGAGAGAGCTGTAATACAGGCGGGTGGGTGTAGATAATGAAGAGGCTCTGCCTGTATCACAAAGCTTGCTTCCTGAATCCCTGAGCAAGAGTTCAAGCATAGCAAGTGATGGAGATGACTGTTTGAGCTACACGTTTTGCTTGGAAGCAGGTTTGTGTGCCTGATTATTTATTTCTTTCATTTTTAAGTGAATATGAAATCAGCTTGGAGCAAGAAAGAGCTGGAGAGTGGCTGGGCAAGGAACAGAAAGCCTTGCCGTGATCAAGGCCCTTTCAGTCTGATGTCATTTGTGGCACCATTCTGCCTTTCCTGGCAGACACTGAGCCATATCTATATTCCCAGGCAAATCCCTATTCATTAATCCATCTGTTTACTTACAGGGTGTTCATTTGCACACAGCAATTTCCAGGAACACCAGGCAGAGCCAGAAGCATCCCACAAATGCAGGCACAGGAACTTTCTGTGTTATCTGTATCATAGAACCATAGAACCATAGAATCATAGTATCACTGAATAGTTTGGGTTGGAAGGGACCTTCAAAGGTCATCTAGTTCAAGTCCCCTTCAAATGAGAAGGGACATCTTCAACTAAATCAGGTTGTCTAAAACCACATCCAGCCTGGCCTTGAATGTCTTCAGGGATGGTGCATCCACCATCTCTCTGGGCAACCATTCCAGTGTTTCGCCACCCTCATTGTGAAGGAGGATGTAAAGAAAAAAAGAATTTGTTCCTCACATCCAGCCTGAATCTCTCCTCTTTTAGTTTAAAACCATCACCCCTCATCCTAGCACAACAGGCTTTGTTGAAGTCTCTCCACATCTTTCTATAGGCCCCTTTTAAGTATTGAAAGGACACAATAAGGTCTTCTCAGAGTCTTCTCTTCTTCAGGCTGAACAACCCCAATTCTCTCAACCTTTACTCATAGGAGAGGTACTTCATTCTGCTGGTCTTTTCTGTGGCCCTTCTCTGGACCATCTCCAAAACAGTACTCCAAGTGGGGCCTCACCATAGCAGAGTAGTAGGGCAGAATCACCTATCATAGAACACCAGTTTGGAAGGGACCTCAAAGATCATCTGATCCAACCTGTCTTGGCAAAAGCCTGCTGTATACAAGATATCCCAGCTCTGTGTTCAACTGAATCTTAGAAGTGTCCGTGTTGGGGAATCCACCACTTCCTGGGGGGGTTATTCCAATGGCTATTGTGGAAAATTCTCCTCTTGTATTGCCACCTCTGTCGCGATACCTGTGCCTTGCCTGGCGGGTCCCCCGAGGGTGACTCTGTCCTGCGGGGGGCGGAGTGCCCC
>JANHGB010048264.1:11144-24453 GCA_026283785.1 Coracopsis vasa
CCAAACTAGCCAAAGAGGTATTCCATACCACAGCACATCATGCCCAGTATATAAACTGGGGGCAGTTACCCAGAAGGCCGAGATCGCTGCTTGGGTCGGGCTGGGTATCAGTCGGTGGGTGGTGAGCGGTTGTATTCTCTTCCCTTGTTATTCCCCTTATAATTTTTATTATTGGTGGTAGCAGTAGTGGTTTTGTATTGTACCTTAGTTACTGGACTGTTCTTATCTCAACCTGTGGGAGTTACATTCGTTCTATTCTCCTCCCCATCCCTCCGGGAGCGGGGGGAGGAAGAAGGCAGGAGTGAATGAGCAGCTGTGTGGTTCTGAGTTACCAGCTGGGCTTAAACAGCAACGCATGGGTTGAGATCAGAACAGTCCAATAACTAAGGTACCATACAAAACTACTACTACCACCACTAATAATAATAATAATGATAAGGGAAATAACAAGGGTAGAGAATATAGAACGAGAAGGGGAAAGGAAAAAAAGAATAAACCCAAGTGATGCACAGTGCAATTGCTCAACACCCGCCGACCGATACCCAGCCCAACCTTAACAGAAATCTGGGACTTCCGGGTGACACCCCAGTCATAACAGTGCCCAGGAGTTGAAGGATTTATACATATGACTTTTCTGAAGCAACCAGGACCCACACATCCATTCTTTCAGGGTGGAGGAGAGTATCTTCCTGGAGTGCTGCAAGAACTAGTTGATCACTGTGGTATGTTTCCTGCTGTCCATGTAAAGGTTCCTCCCAGTGCCAAGAGCTTTTAGAACTCTGAAGACTTTTTCTTCAGAAATTCAGAACTTTTATTCCAACAGTCTCTAGGTAAAAGAAGGGCTTTGCTACTTCTCCGGTCATTCTGGTAATGGGATTCAACTGTGAAGATGAAACACAGCACTGTGCTGTATTTTGGGGGGAACCAAGGCACAGAAAGGTGTCTGCTGTGTAGAGAAATACCAGAAACCTTATTTAAAGCACCAAGAGTCTAAGGGGCCATCGTGGTGCCATCCTTGAGCCCATAATGGCACAAAAACTATTGGGGAGGGAGGTCTTTTCACTCCATCCATACCACTGCCTATCACAAAGTACTTAGAGGCAGCAGTCATCTACCCTGGTTGGCTTGCCAGGAATGGTGTTTGCTCGTGGGTCTGTTGGCTCCTTTCATTTCAGGTTTATCCATTTAAAATGAACCTACTCTAGGCCAGCATCCCCAGAGGTGCTGTTGATATACCCTGCCAAGCAAACCTGTCGTGGAGCTCCTCCAGCATGAGGTCCAAGAGGTGCCATGAGCTTTGCTGGAGGGAGGTAGATCAAGCTGTTTTCACTGTGGTCGTGGGGGCCCAAAGGCTGTTACATGACGTGGTGCCTGTGAAGAAGGAACAGAAGTCACTGCTGAAGGAGGTCCCCTTTGCTGCTCATGGCTATAACAACACATATTTACAACCCTGATAAAGTGCTTCTCCTTCCTTTGGAGAACTTGCTTAGGTCCTTCTTGTTGAACCTCTTTTTTTGGACAGCTGCTATCGCTTGTTGCTTCTGAGGTTTTCCCAAAGTCTTGTACTTCTGAGTACCTTGAGCCCCAAAACAAGATTGCAGAATAAGTTTTAACTTGCTGTGGCCTGAATTGCAGGGGACAGAAGCAGGTGGACACAGTGAGCTGAGTAGCACAGGACACCAACAGCAAATGTTTCATTCCAAGAATGCGTTAATGCAAACCTGACTTCAAACTCTGTATTCCTAAATTTGCTGGAAAAATCTAACAAATACATTTAATTTGCCAATTTAAGGAACTTCAGCATAGACCAGTTCAAGTTAACCTAAACCAAATTTGAAGTCTGGGCAAGCCTTTAGTAGATCATGTGGAGGCTTGGTTCAGTATGTTTGGTGTTTCAATTATCTATGCAGACATTTTGGCTGAATTATTTGTGACATCTTCAACATGAGCCTTCTCTTCTGTCATGCAATCATCTGTTTTAGGGCTGCAGTCTTGAAAGAACCCACAAGTCTCTGTCTCACTTTCCTTTCATGTTCTGTCACCAAACCCATCAGGATAAAACCAAAGGTACATTTTTTTCCCAAAGCCACTCTGAGTTTCAAAAAGAGACTATGTGATGCTGAAAAATGCACGTGGGATCGACAAACCCACTGCTGAGATGTCTGTCTCTTACTGAACTATGGAGTTATCAGAAGGGAGAAGGAAACTGCAAGTAGCTGGAGCTGGTCTGTGGTCTGATTCACACAGTGCAGCGACAGAACATCTCCACCTGGACTGGGGATGCATCAGCTCTGACCCAGTCCCTAAAACAAAGCCGTAAGGTCACAAAGGGGTAATTAGCTTCTCACTATTACATTTATGAGAACTGAAATATGACAAGAAGCCAAAATAAAATTTTAAAAATATAAATATAAAAAATACAAAGCTTGTCACACCAGCTTTTTTTTTTTCCTTTCCTCCCCTGTAGAGCGTCTTACTGGTCAGAGCTTTGTTAAGATGTTTCAGCAAGGTAAAGAATCACAATTAGAATCTGGACTTTTTTCCTGCAAGTTAAATTGTTTCTCAGAAAGAGTACTGAAGGTTAAATAGTTCTTTAAATTCTATAGACATGAGACAATTTTTTGCTGTCACTTTAAGAATACTGAATCCTGAACAGCACATGGAAAATCACCAGTACTTGGAGGAAAGCAGTCTGATCTTACAGAGAAAAACAGACAGACAAAGATGCTCAGGCACATTTTTTTTCAATTTAACAAAAATATTTCCATCTTTTTTTTCAAGTCTTCAAAACAACTGCATGCCGCACCTCAGTCATTTTTCCTCAGGGTATCTTGAAGGATTTATGTTAGATAACATTGGTGTTACAGGCAGCAGCTCTTTGACAAGATATGGGTATGGAAGTGTGGGAAGAGAAAACCCAAGGCTTTCAATAGCTGCTTCGTGTCAGGTAAAACAAGCTTTCCTCAGAATTTGGCAATAGGAGCCTTTTTAAAAAATTATGCAGAGCAGTAGTTATTTTCCCCCAGGGCAGGAAGAAAGAGCTATGCTTCCTGGCAAGAAGTAAAATGTTTTACAGAGCTTGCAGATGAAGGCAGTGGGGGGTGTACAGGTGCAGGAGCCAGGCTGATTCCTTAGGAGCACAGACAAGGAGGATATGCCTTCTCTCTACTCATCTTAATTACTCACCCAGGGGGCTATTCAGACCTTGAAAATCAAAGTAGAAATCCACTTGTATCATACATATTCTTTCATTTCTACAGAATTCCAGCATACCAATTGCAGAGCAGTTCAGCGCTTGGGAGCTCAAGTTATTTTCAAGCATCGTGTGCTATCTCCTAATGCTTCCCGAGCCATGATAAGCCATGTCTGGGTTCACAACATCAAAAATAATGTGCTTGTGGCAATGCTTGCTGCTGTGGGTCTCAGAGGTGTAAATGGTAATCACTTCTTCCTTTAATAGTGGAGAAATGCTTATGGCAACAAAAGGTAGGATACCCCAGTGACTTCTGGCAATGTGAGAGATGCCCCGTACTCACTTCTAGCCTCTGTTTTTGAAGGGACGATAAATGGACTGGGAAAAATAAAGCTTGCTTTGATGAGTACTGGGGTTCTGTTTTGCCTCTGCAATTAAGTTTAACATTATGAAGTCCTAACATGTTTATCTACTCCCCATTAGGTACTATCTTTGAAACCACTATGTGGATCAGGTCTTTTCTCACAGCTGCAAAAAATGTGAAAAGTAATTTCTGACTGTCTGGTTTGAAGCACAATGCAGAAAAGGTGGATTAAACAAAGAAGTTAATTTTCTACTTCATACTGTTACATTTAGCTTCTGCCTATTAAAATGTTTCCACCATTATCAATGCCACCTAAAAATAATTACAAAATTACTTCTCCAATTTCTCAAAAATGAAAACCTTCATTAAATCAATACAGAAGTCAAATGGTGATGAATACAATACTCTAAACTGAATTTATTGTTTCCAGACATTAATGTAATACATAAACACATTAAAAGGGGGATATAGGAACAAGCAACCTATTAACAAACATTGAAATTCATGTTCTATGCACATGAAAATATAAAAAAATGTTAAGTAGTTGTCAGACAACATAGCAAGGATTACAGATTATAAAATAAACTCAAACAACTCATTAATGAGTTTGCCATAACCAACATTTTTTTGTTGTTGTTAGTTTTAAATTTATTTTTAGGATAAAAGAAGAATAACCATTACCTCATGCAGTATACAAAGGCTTTAAAAGAAATCCATTAATGCAAGTGAAAGACTAACTCCTGAGGCCTTTCTTTTTTTTAAACACCAAAAAATCCTCAAGGAGTTTCACAAAATTAATTTCAACTGGTTTTCTTAAATCCTCTTTTAGCACTGAAGAAGAAACCTGTAACTTCCTTGCACTCCAGAAACTTATTCAGAGGTACCTCTTTCAATACAAATACATTCTTGTAATGTATCTAAGAGTTCTTGAATTTACAAGACCTTCAAATGCAATTAAGTGCAAAAATGTTTTCTAGTGTTTTCCAATTATTGAGGTAAATAGTTAAAAAATAAAAATAAAAAAAGAAGGGTAGCAGGATATCAGCTGTATGTGCACCACATGCAAATATAGAAGGCAAATCTGAAATACACTTAATGGTGCATGAGGGAGATGTGAAAGAAGGATGGAGGAAGAAAACCAGCAACAACCAATAGTTCCCCAGCAGGACTTTAAACCAAATCCCCTGACATGCCACACAGATCACCACTAGCTGAAAATAAAGCGTGTTTATCAGCATGCCTGGCGAGCTGGGCTATGAGGAAGAGCCTGTACAATAGCCACAATTACAGCCGACTGCCCAACAATGCTGCAAATGTAAATACTGCTCCAACAGCTGAACCACATCCCAAGCAACCACACAGAGATCAAAAGAGCCATCAAACGATGAGCTCCCAACAGCAACAGCGGGGTCACAATTACAGAGCAGTAACTTCTACAGTAAATAATAGAATATATGGTGAACAAGAGACTGAGCTAGCAAAATGGGATATAAAAAAAGTACAAAAATTGTTTTTAAAAACTTTCTAAAAAGTTCTTCTGTTGGGAAGGAGGAATATTAGTCTGTGGCATTATTACAATAACTGAAGTGGTTGTATTAGATTGCTGGTGATCAACTTCTTGCAAATCAGAGATGCATTTGTGAAATGCCCCAGGCTGAATGCCTGAAAGCTGGCCAGACAGTTGGGAAATTTCAGTATCTGCAGCAGAATCAGCTGTGTTTGTAGAGGGTGGACTAACACTTGGGTTGGAAATCTCTTTACTTGGTATGCAGAGGATAGTGTGACACAGAGGGCCTCACAGATGATAGTTCAGTCCCACTGTCTGGGCCCCAAACACAGGCCTGATTATATTTTGGGTTTCTGCCTTTTGAACCTGTCTCACTGGGGAAGGTGTCTGTTTGCACAACTGGTGAGCCATGGTGGCAAGTCACCACCAAACCCATGAGGAAAGGCTACTCAGGGAAAGACATTTTGAACTTAAAAAAAGGAGGAAAGCGTGAGCTATTAGCTCAGAAAAAAAAACCCCAAAGTTGCTGTTTGAAGAACATCAATTACCAAACCCCAATTAATCATCCTTGGTTAATAAGCTTTTTGACAGCAAAGTCTAGTATGGGCTCCTGCTCACACTGGCTACTAGCCATGATTGCTGTGAGCCTTGAGTTAAATGATGTGGATCCCAGCTTCTACAGCCTGGTAGGGCTGGGCAGGGACATCTCGCTTCAAGTCCACCTGAGGGATCCTCCTGCTACTTCTCCCCACTGTTACCCTATTCAGCAAGCCCCAGACTTGCAGTGGGTTCTATCAGTTCCATCTGCTTTGAAACCCAAGACAAATTGTGCAGTTTCCATCCAAATCCTCAAATCTTCAAGTTCTTCAATAAATATTTTCCCCTCAATCTGGGACACGGTTTAAAGCCCAAGGAAAACTTGCTATTGTGTTTAGATATGAAAAGTGCCATGACAAGGGATGCAAAAGTCATTTCACCTTTCCCAGATTTCCAAGTCACAGTGTTGTCAATCCAAGCCCCAGACAATCCCATTTATTCTTCAGCCACACAGTACAGTGGAGTTATTTGCTCTTCAAGCTGACCTGACCTGCATTCACCAAAAGCAATATCCTCTTTGAACACTCATGTGTTTCAGAAATCTGATACTTACAACTTTACAACTCAAGAACGTATTGTAAATGAAATTTAACGTTACAAAAATTCAAGATCTATAATAGTGAAGATCCATTTCATTTTCTCTTAGTGGTTGCTTCTGAACTCCTTTGAACTGCTCTGTAACTTCAAACCAGACACTCACTACTCTGCCTCCTTCCTCTCCCTTGACATTATCACCTCAGCCACAGATTCAACCTTATTTTAAAAACATCGATATAATATGACATATGTGGAAATGCCAAAAACCACAGAAGTAAAAGACTGAGCCTTAACATTCAGGAGAGCAGCACAACCTCTCTTGCCATCTCACCCCTTATATAGTAGGTGGGTTGGGGTGCTTTTGGTTTTTTGTTTGGGTTTTTTTCTTTTTTTTTTTTTTTTGGTTTCTTTTGTTGTTTTTATCTTAAACATGAGCTTAATTCCAAAATCACATTCAACTGTACATTTTCTGAGGCTTCAGAAGATGCGCCCCCCCCCGCATTTAAAAATAAAAAGAATCAAGGGTAGATAGAAATTATTAAATACAAGGTCCTTTTGGAGTCCACTATCCAGGAACAGTCATCTTCCTCGATCTTGATGATTTTTTGGCTTTGTCTTTTTCTTTTTGTCCTCTGTTTTGGGTTTCAGCACACAGACACATGCAGACACACCAGCAATTGCTTTGGGTAAGTCAGTTCCTGTGTACCACCTATTTTTCTCCCTATCATAAACCTGGACTGTTTTGGAGAAGACTGTTTCTTCCCAGCTGTAGCCTCCGAGGATGTAAATCTTTCCTTCCCAAACTGCCACCCCTGACTCACTGTTTGCTTGCAGCAGAGGAGCAACTCTGGTCCACTGGTTACATTGAGGGCTGTAGGACTCCACATTCAGAATGTCAAAGCGAGCCATGGTTTCTATGTTGTCATCGCTGCCACCGATGGAGTAGATGTTGTCCTGTAAGGTGCACATGCTGTGCCACCCTCGGGCAACGATCATTAGCCTCTTCTCTTCCCAAGCATCCGTGTGGTAGTCATAACACAGCAGATTTTTTCTATAGGGACCAATTTGGTAATCATGGCCTCCTGAAATGTACACAAATTCCTTGTAGACTGTTCCAGCACGGCCTAAATCTAGGACAGGCAACCAAAAATGATCCGGCTTAATGCTTACGGATTTCACCAAGACACACAGTGTTCAACAAAGATTGCTATTAAAGTACAATATAAACAGTAACTAAAGACAAAAGAAACCCTAATCCTGTTAGTTACCCAGTAACTATTCTCATCCATAGTGCTCCACCCTGCACTGCAGAATGCTAAAGGTATGACAGTCACTTTTTAAGGCATCCTCTACAGTGTGTCAAACAACACAAGTAACCCATCCTGCTCTAGTTGGCATGGTCTTCACTCCCATTTTCCTGCTCCAGTGCATGGGCTGGATCAGTCTGAGAGGGTCAGAGAGGAAAAAAAAGTCCACATTCAGCAAGGGTTTCTATGACAGAAAGAGGAAATAATCATGATACCTCTCAGACTTGAGAGTGGCTATTAACCAAGAAAACGACTGCTGCCTTCCCCTTTGACAGCTTCAGAATCATGAATCACATTTCTTAACCACTACTGTCCACAGCCCAGTGTATCTGCAGTCATGATACATGTAATTGTCCTTTTCATGAGTTATTCACCTGCTTTACCACTTCTCCTATTGTCCTGGTTCAGCTACGGCAGTCATTTTTCTCAGTCTTAGTAGCTAGTACAGTGCTGCGTTTTTGACTTTCAGCCTGGGAACAATGCTGAGAACACCAATGTTTTCAATTGCTGCTAAGTAATATTTATTCTGACCAAGGACTTTCTCGGTCTCATGCTCTGCCAGGGAGGAGGGGAAGCCTGGGAGGAAGCAGAGACAGGACGCCTGACCCAAACTAGGCAAAGGGGTATTCCATACCACAGCACGTCATGCCCAGTTATATAAACTGGGGGCAGTTACCCGAAAGGCCCAGATCGCTGCTCGGGTCGGGCTGGGTATCGGTCAGCAGGTGGTGGGCAATTGTATTCTCTTCCCTTGTTATTCCCCTTATCATTATTATTATTATTGGTGATAGCAGTAGTAGCTTTGTGTTATACCTTAGTTACTGGACTGTTCTTATCTCAACCTGTGGGAGTTACATTCTTTTGATTCTCCTCCCCATCCCTCGGGGAGCGAGCAGCTGCATGGTTCTGAGTTACTGGCTGGGCTTAAACCACAACACATGGTCAACTATAAGCAGAAGTATAATAACCAGAAGGTAAAATTACAGTGATCAGATTGGCTTCTGCATTTGAAATTCCAATCAAAGCAGGACAGAGAACAAAATGATTAACTCAACTACTGGTACAGTGAAAAAAGATTTGCCTATCTAATAAAATTCAAAATGATAGGTTCCTGTTATCCTCTCAGGATAAAAGCTCCCAGCACTCTTTATGTAGTAGGAGATGTAGGAGATGATGTAGAGCTCCTTCATGCACTCTTTATAATCTCCACAAGAAAATAAAAGTGTCAAATACTATTCTAGAGGGGGCTCATACACAGTGTCCTATTTGATGCTGTATCATTTTGTGCAGAATTTCCTGCACTTCCTGGTGAAATTCAACTTACCTCAAAGTGGAAAGGACTTTAAACAGCAAGGTTTCAGTATTTCTAATCCCTGAGCCTCTATTTCCCCCTCACTGCCAGAATTACTACATCATGGACCTTTGCCTGGATTTAGAAACCCTGGGCATGATTTTCAAAGCGACCAGGCCCCTAAAGTTCCAGCTGCACTTCACAGTTCTGGAAAATAAACTCACGATACCTGACCAGACAAAATAATACATCTCTTCTGAGAAAAAAAAAAAAAAGCTTTAATTTTCTTTTATCTGTAGCTACTCTAAGTAGAAAGCTGTATAACAATTTCTCCTAGACATAAGGTACGAAGTTTCAGCTCCCACTCCGCTCCCACTCCGCTTTGGTTTGGGTTTTTTCTGAGGTAAAAATGAAAAATAACTTGTCCATCAACTCAAAGACCCTACCTTTAGCAGATAGGGGTGTGGGGGAGGGTGTATGAGAGAAAAAGAGTCACAAACTGCATAGTTACACTTTGCCTTATTCTGGCAGGATGACCAGAAAACACATATCTACTTTTCTGCCAGCTGGAGCCCAGCCAAACATTCACAGCTTGGATAACTTAGAAGAGTTCACAAGATGCTGTTGATAATTACCCCAAAGTTTTTCCACAGGACTGTGCCTATAATCTCTATTTCGCACTCCATAGTCCTGCTACTGAGAAGGAAAAATTTCATTGTCTTAATGAGGAATAAAATGGTTTTTAGAATTGCTCTAGGCAACCATTACCAACATCTTATTGTGTTATCCAGCCCAAAATACTTTTGGGTATGGGAAGAGATGTCAGAGCTGTCTGCTCTTCTGCTAGTGTCGAAGTAACAAGATCACCGCATGTTGGCCTGAGACTTAGACAGGGAAAGCAGTTTTAAAGAAACAAACTCAGTATGACCCGGCAGTGTCATAGAACTGCCAGCAACCCAACCATATGCTGGGCTGCATCACAAAGAGTGTGAACAGCAGGTTGAAGGAGGGGATTCTGCCCCTCTACTCCACTCTCATGAGACTCCACCTGCAGTGTTGCATCCAGCACTGTGGCCTTCAACATAAGAGGGATGTGGACATGTTGGAGTGAGTCCAGAGTCCAGAGGAAGGCCATGAAGATGCTCAGAGGGCTGGAGCACCTCTCCTGTGAAGACAGGCTGAGAGAGCTGAGCTTGTTCAGCCTGGAGAAGAGAAATTCGGAGATTTACAAGGGCATGTAGTTACAGGACAGGGGATAATGGCTTTAAACTGAAAGAGGATAGATTTAAATTAGACATTAGGAAGAAATTCTTTACTGTGAGGGTGGCAAGACACTGGAACAGGTTTTCCAGAGAAGTTGTAGATATTCCATCCCTGGAAGCATTCAAGGCCTGGTTGGATGGGGCTTTGAGCAACCTGGCTTAGTGGAGCTTTGAACTAGACGATCTTTAAGGTCCCTTACAACCCAAATCATTCTTTGATTTTATGATTTGATGATGGCATTGATGTACAAGTGGTTCAAGTGTTTTGTAGGGTCTTATCTCTCTTGAACTTTGACAGTTATGGGTGTTTTCATAAATAAAAACGAAGGACCCAAACCTACTAACTCTGAACTGTTAGCAATACAATGCTACTGTAGATATTGCTTCTGGAAAAGCCTATAAGCCTGTGTATCATCAAATTGTCATGTCAAGCAGCTGAATTACTGTATGTCAACATGAGCCACAGCATCCCACAGCATTAGAGAGGGGAGACTAGTAGAAAAGAGCACTGAAAAAGCTGACCGGTGGGACCCTCAGGACTACTGGGGAGCTGAGTGAATTAGCCGTGCTGCTTTCTTCCATTGCTGCTATGGCTGAACTGATTTCACATCTTAGAAATAAATCAGCTAATTTAAAAGTGTCCTGGGCACCTCCACACTGTCTTTTCTTTCCCTCTGTGGCTGCATAGAAAATTTAAAGGAAAATGTAAAACACAGTCTTTCTAAAATGTACAGTCTAGTTTATCACCCATAAATATAGTGCTTCTCTAGGCATCTTGTGGCTGATGCTGTTCCCTACCAAGTACCTAATGAAACACTAGAAGTGCTATATACTGGAGCTTACTGATATGGAAATAATTGCACTGAGCCGAGCAGAGACAAAACCAGAAGGGTTATTACAGAAGCCTTTAAATATTTTTTTAGTTTTTATCATTTAATGTTACTTTAAATCAGCATTTTCTAATCAGCAGAGCACACAGAAATGTTGAGATGCACAGATCTCAAGAGTAAAGCATAACATCCTATGCCTTCTAATTAGTTTGCTGGCATAATTGACTTTGGATGGGCACCAGAGTCAGTACAGCTGTGAGCTGACAATGCTATGAGGAGGCAGGAGCAAATATACAGGAGTATCACTGACTTGGGAGAGGGAGACAAGGAAGAGGAGATCCTGGGAATGAGGGAAGAATACATGGAAACAGAAATCAGAAGAAACGGAGAAGGACTGACAGGGAAAAACAAAGGATGAAGAAATGCAAACAAAGAGGTAATAGTTCTGTTGTCTGTCTATAAAAGCAAAGAATCACTGGCTGAAGTTGAGGAAAACTGCTAACTTCTACTAAAGAACGGGTCTGGGCATGAAATATTTGTACAAGTCTTTATTTGTTTTAAAACTGTTCTACAGAATCAGACTTTTTTTTTCCCAGGTATCATTGGCAATTTGTCAGCCTTCACTGGCAGCATGGAAGCAGGTGTGTACCTTTGAGGCAGCACATAGGAACAAAGAACACACCGAGGAGGCCACAAATAATTCCAATTTGCATAAAATTATGATAGAAAAAGAAAATTGTTAAGGGTAAAGGTATGGATTCTGATGATATTTTCGTCTCAGCTCATCCAGAGTACTCACTGTAAACACACAGGGACATTGTTAAACGATATTGACACTGAAACTGTATCTAATTAACTCATGCGTTGGCATTGGAGGGGGAATTAATATATTCTCTCTTCTTTCTTCTTCTGAAGTTACAGTCTTTGCCATGTTCATTTTCTATTTCCCTGGTACCAAATTCCTCTTGTTACATATCTAATTCAAAATCATTTTTATTTAAATAGTAGGATGCATACCTCTAGTGACTGTCACTGATAGTGGCAAAGAGGACTCAGCCAGCCAGCTGGCTTTACGTAACAGGTTGGAGGGTCTCTACTTTTTTGGTTAATATTTCTCGCTCCCCACCACAGCTGCTAGTGATGCTCCTCAACTGGTAGTTTCTGCCCTCCTGCAGCTCCCCAGAACAGCCTTTACATCCCCTGTAGGACTTAAAATATAAAAGCAGTCTGTTAGGTTTCTCAACCACATTCATCTCTACAGACTCTTAAGCCTAACAGACACACAGAAACAACCCGAGTCTAACCTCTCTCAGAGGCTGGAAACAGATCACTCATGCCCTTTCTTGGTTTCTCACCTCCCAGGACAGCTGGAAGCAGGGGCTGGTGTCACATAGGTGCGATAACACCATCACAGAGCAGGAACAAGTCATGGGATTGATGCAGCATGGAGATGTCAAGTTTGGTCAGGGCTTTTTGGACACACAGCCTGGCAGTCATATCAGCCAAGAGATACGCAGCAAGCTCCCTTCTCTCCGATCCTACATAGGCTAAAGGTCCTTTGAGGTTTATCTCAATTAAAGTGGTTGCTTCTTTGTTCATGACAAGACTGGCCCAGTTTGCGTTACAACTGATTAATGAATTTTCTTGGTCTTTAGATACTATCATTGCACCATCTTCCCTTTTTTTGTTGTTGGTTTGTTTGCTTGTTTTCTACTTTACATTCTGTTTTCAACCACTTATAAAGCAGAAATGTATGCCTGGGTAAGAGCGTGCTTATCCTCAAATTATCTTAATCCTGTTTTTAACTTTGGGTATAATTGCTACCCTCCACTTCTCCAATGAAATAGCTGTTTTTAATTAGGGAAGGCATATTTTTGCTGCAGATCAGTTATTTCATACTAAGCTCCTTCAGAACTTTTCAATGTACCATCTGGACCTGATGATTTGCTGCTTTTTAAATTATCGATTTGTTCCAGCTCTTCTTCCAACACATCTTGATTACCAGAAAAGAGCAAGTCCCAGTAGGTATTGCTCTGATATTCTTTATGCTGAAGAGTGATGCAAAGAAATAATTTGGTTTCTCAGCAATGCCTTTATTTCTTTAATTTCTGCCTTTAACCTTCAGTGATCCAGTTTCTGAACTACCAAATTATTTGTACTCTTCTGACTGACACACCCGAAACATTCTTATTTTACACCGTTAGCTGTTTGCAGCCCATGTATTTGCTTTTAATTTCCCTTTAATCTAGTCTTTATGTTAATTAATAAACCAATGTATTGGAAAGCTAAGGTTAGATTTTCAAATTTGGAAATATTCCCATTTGACTCAAAAACCCCTGTAGCCCTGCCATTCAGTTGTACTGGTATCCTGTTTGCTTGCCTAGTAATATTTTTACTAGCAACATACATACCCTCCAGACT
>JANHGB010048265.1:0-11113 GCA_026283785.1 Coracopsis vasa
CCTTTCCTTTCCTTTCCTTTCCTTTCCTTTCCTTTCCTTTCCTTTCCTTTCCTTTCCTTTTTCCTTTCCTTTCCTTTCCTTTTTCCTTTCCTTTCCTTTCCTTTTTCCTTTCCTTTTTCCTTTTTCCTTTTCTTTCCCCTTTCCTTTCTTTTTCCTTTTCCCTTTCCTTTCTTTTTCCTTTTTCCTATCCCTTCCCTTCCCACTTTCCTTTCCTCATGTCCATCTGGGGACAAACCTTCACTTCCATACCCAAGGCTCTGAGCAGTGAAGAGCCAGTGTCCAGATGACTGCAGCACCTGCTGACATTACTTTCTATTAAGGGTTCTCTCTCTTGCTATACAAACAGCTCAGCTGCTCCTGCAGCAAGCACTGAACCCGATGCACAAAGGGAACACGATCTGAGCTTATCCTGTGTTATCAGAATGCAAATCAGGAGAAGTTCAGCAGCTGCTTCACAAGGCAAAAGCCATAGGGAAGAGCGCGACAGCCTGGGCAGCTGAGGGTTATCCTCTCTACAGCCTTCCCAAGTTGCCAAGGCACCAGGTCCTTGATTTGCAGCCCCAGCAGCTTTGGCAGAGTAAGCTACAGGTAAGGAACCTTACTGGTACTGCAAGTACCTCAGCGTTCACCTTCCAGACTGGTTGGACAGGGACTGTAATCTCTCAGGTAACTGGAACCCAATTGAGATCTCAACTGCTACAGAAATGTTTCATAATGTTAAGTGAATGTCATTGCGCTGTAATTTCATTATGTATAATAAAATGGTATCTGTTAGTTAATAATATGCACATATCTAAATGCAGCCAACTCAGTAAGCTCCGTCTTGCTTACCTTTCTGCATCACAGTTGGATCCCCACCTGTCTCAACACAGGGATTCCATGTCAGCTCAAACGGTTGTAACTATCTGTCCTTGAAATATTGCCAAGAAGGCAGGATTATATGAGAGAATTAAACATACACACAGAAAGAACATGCTTAGTAATGTAAGAAAATAGGTAGGCTAATCTCTGAATCATTCATGAAGGCTCAAAAGTTGTAAAATTGCCCTGTCTTATAGGGCTGTGCATGTTCTACCTCTTGTTTAGCTTGTTTAGAATGACTGCAATGAACTGTCAGCTGTACCCAGAAGAAAGGCTACTAGAATGTTGTAATAACTTCAGTTACTCTGGGCCACGTGCTAGAAACAGCCACAGCTCTGCAAGTCGATCAGTTCATCTGAATGTCATGTAAATATATGGATGTTTGACACCAAGTGATGTCTTTTTGGTGTTTTCTCTTAACACTGCTGAAAACCAGGCAAGATAATAGCAACATTTAGGAAAGAGTGATTACCATCATTGTATTAATGGTGGTCACAGAAGAAAGGCTCAGGCTCAGTGAGCTCTGAATTGAAAATGAATTCTGCAGAAGAGGTAAGGAATAAATGGGAGAATCTGAAGCCCAGATCCATAAGGAAGTGATTTACTGCAATTTTCTGTGGACTACATAATCTTAAAGCAGAAGGATTCAAGCCTTATAACAGAGAGCTCTGCCACATCAGTACCTTTGCTGCATCACCACCACGAAATGCCTCTACCCACTGTAATACACTGTCCCCTGGTCAGATGAAATAGCTCACACCTCAGGTTCAGTAGATGGGCAATTAAATCAAGCTGATAAAGCAGACAAACGCAGCCAAAGGAAAACTAAGCAGCACAGAAGATACCGCTGCCAAGGCAGAAATGAAACACACGGAGCAGATGCAGAGAAGCTGCTTCACTCCCAGAGAGCACAGTGCTGGCCACGGCAGGGAAACGCAACCAGAAATCAATGGCAATGTGTTCTACATGCTGAATAAGAAGCCATGCCATGGAATGCATGACCCAAACACTGTGTTAGCTGGAGGTAGAAATGAGAGAGGGACAGACATTGTTCAAAGGGCAATCCAGCAGGGAAGTTTACCATCGTTATGGAGAGTGGATCAATGTAAGAAGGTTCCCGATGAGAGAAGGAATTAATTGCAGTCAGTGTCATTGGTGTATGTGCAGAGAGGTCACCGTGAGGCTGGAGCAGGAGCTGAACAGACTGAAGTTTCTATTACAGTGTTAGATGGAAATGCAGAATAATTACTTTTGCAAGCTTGCAAAGGATTAAACTGATTTAAAGGGGATGAATCTAGCTGGAGCCCACTGCATCAGCTGCGTGACAGTAATTAATATGCAGATTAATTTGTATTAAGGCAACATTCGCCTTTCAAACTTTCAGTGACATTTCAGCGGCACCTCAGGCCTTAGAATAGCTAGATGTAGTGTGGAAGATGTCTTCCAAGTTCCTAATGTACCGATGAATTAATTTTCCAGGCTTTTTTTTAACGCCAAACAACTTAATTTGGGATTTAAAGTTCTGGTTTTACAATGCAAATTTAAAAAGTGTTTAGGAAAACAATGTTCAAATGACTTTCAAATATACATAGATATAGTGTATGGACTATGGGTATATATAGTCATATATATACACACATATATATGCGATATATATAGAGATATAGCGCATATATCTATATATAGAGAGATAGATGTAAATATATACATAATAGGGATAGATGTACTTGCTTTGGCTTGTATTTGTGCTTTGCAGCTATGTAAAGGCCCCAGAGAGCATTAGACATGCTTAAATGCTCAAGCTAATTATTCCCACATATTCATACTACAGTAGCAATCACAAGCCCATCACGCACTAAGGTCCTACTGCTTTATTCATCCTATCAATCAGACCTGAAGCTGCATGGACAGAGCTGTGTGGTTGTAACAGGCTCCATCCGCAGTCCCAGACAAGGCAAGGTGATGACTCAGGTCTGAGATTCACCCAGGGAACAGTGAGGAGCAGCAGGAGACTGAGCAGGAGGCACTGCTGAAGGCAAAGCTGCAGGGAAGGTCTGAGGTCCATCCAGGAGACTGGAGCAGAGGCAGGACTGGAGACAAGCTACCTACAACCAAGGTCCAAGGTCCTTTTAGGAAACAAGGCCAGGCAGGTCCCTAAAATATCCACGGCATTTCCAATGTTGATCCCAGCTCTCAAAATACTTCTGTTGTCCGTCAGTTGTGTTATACTTATTTATGCATGCTTAATAAGCATACTGTTAAACCAGTCATGATGTAGGCAAATGCTCTTGACACCCATGCTAATAAAGGAGAAACAAAGACTGGAGCCCAGGCTTTGTTACCTACTGCTTGATCTTCAAATAATTCACGATATTCAACACTTCAAAGCACTCCTCACCTCTCACAACCAGGACTTCTATATCCATGCAATCTTCAGGATCATCCTCCTATCAGTTTCCTTTTTAAGATTACTAAATGTTCACTTTCACCCAAAAGAGGAATTGCACCCTTATTTAAGATGTAGGTATCTGTCACTAACTAAAGATGCTGCTTTACCCTCTACTATTTTTACCTTACAAATGGCAAAGAAGGATGGCAAGAAGGACTCAGGATTGTCACACTACCTGCAGTCAGCAGACCACCTTATTATAGACAGCTTTCTCAGTTTTGTGTAACGATGTAAGCAAGAGTTACATCTAGGGAGAAATGCTTTACTATAAGTTGTTCATTTCTGCTAGGCCAATATGCATGCCATCACTACCCAGCTCCCACCTTGATCCACTCTGCTGCTGGATGCTCACTTAGTGATGATGAGCCCCAAGCTCATTGGCACCGGAGAATTAGTTTTGGGTTTTGTGTGCTGATGCTTTACACTCTCTACATACGCGTAGCTAATTTTGGGTTTAGCCACTTTAGCTGTTCCTCTCAATCTCTAAAACCTCCTGAGAAGTGGTGTAATTCCATTGGTTCCCATTTTCATGATACACGCTCCCAACACATGCAATTATTGCATGCCTAACTGGCAGCCTCACATAGGCTCAATTATTACTTTCTAAATCAGGTATTTAACTAGTCCTTCTAAATCACTGGGAAGGCGATTCACACGCAAATTCATACACCCTTGTGGTGTCCTCCCCAGTGAAATGGTTTGGGTTCGCGTTAAATCACACGTCATACACATCTTGGTGCCTTCTGTTTAAGAAGCCGGATCTATCTCAGAAAATGTAAACTCCTTTAATACACAGAATCCTTTGAACAAGCGCTAAGGAAGTCTATACTCTATTTTTAATACCCCAAGCTCATTCAGCTTTCAGCTCCCCAAAAGTATATTCACTTCTAATGGTAGTAGCAAAATGAATGCTATCAAGGCTAAGCAAAAAGGGGAACCATTTCCAAAACAAACTGCAAAAGCATTGACTGCATCTGTAATCCACTGTAATGGTTTGTCCTTTATTTCATTGCTAGCTCATAAAGAATATTAGGGATGAGGTAGCTTCTATGCTCTCATTCCATGTATCTTAGGTGTTCCTATGAAATACACTTGCAGTGTATTTCATTAGGGTGCATGACACAAAATGATCCCTTATTTTCCAGACAATAACATTCCTTGAAGAAAACCACACAACAAAGCTTGTTCTATAAATTCCCATTAATAGCTTGATTTCATTCCAAAACACTGAAGACCTTTTGATCCCTTTTAATTTACCGAGGCCGATAAAGTTATTTCCAGCTTTCCAGAAAAATTTATAGCATTCCCAAAGCCAGGCAGAGCTCTGTGCAATGCAGTCACTGTAATTCCCCTCTTCATCCGCCTTCAACAAACAAGACTGTAAAAACATTTTTATGGAGAATAAAAAGGTCATTTATGGCACTGTCAGAGACGTTTATTTTGCGCTTCTGTATTTTACGGGCAGCCACTACTCACTTCAAGCCTTATGCTGGACTTTTCAATGAGGAATAAGTGACATAAGGATAACAAATTTATTTTGTTATTCTTTAGTTTGTCAAAGTGACAATTTTGTTGTTATTTCACATCCCATTAATGCCCATCCCATCACTTCCTTCCAAGTAAGATCTGACAAGCATCCTTGTTCCGTGTGGCTCTGAATGTGAAAAAGGTCTTATGTCGTTTTGCTCTCCTTTGCTTAAATGCTCAGAAATCTGATGTGCAAGAGAAACCTTTGAGGTCAGCTGCCCTGTTCTTCCCACCAGGCTCATTCCAAATGTCTGGCTGTATTTTGCTCAATGACATGAGCAACTCACAAAGAGGAGCTTCTGCTGTTTCAGGTCCTACCTTCCAAGCTAATAGTTCTCCCCAACAGGACGTTAATCCTGCTATTTGGCCTAGAGTTTCTTTTCCTTGACAACATTCTCATCATCCCATGTTTTTGTAGCGTACTAAACCCTGTCCATTCTCCTCTGGTGATAATCCTTACATACTGTTGATGAGGGTACACGTGGGCACTTGGTATCAATCACCTGGTCAACTGATGTGAATACTTCAGGGACAGTAATTCTACCACTGCCCTGGGCAGCCTGTTCCAATGCCTGGCCACCCTCTCGGTGAATAAATCATTCCTAATATCCAGTCTAAACCTGCCCTAGTGCAGCTTGAGGCCGTTACCTCTCGTTCTATCAATTGTTACTTGGGAGAAGAGACCAGCCACCTCCTGGCTCCATCCTCCTTTCAACCTCCTTTCCTTCATCGAAAGGGTTTAGGTATTAACGTAAGATTTATTAGGCACGTTAAACTTCATTTAGAAAGCAGAGAGAGGAAAATAGGTAGCTGCACGAAAACAAGCAGGCAGTTCTTGAACTCTTCAGCTGAAGAGTAGGAATACACTGACTAGCTGGAGTCACTTGCTATCCAGATGCTGCTGCAGCTAAGGTAGTCTATTTCCAGCACTCTTCGGTCCTATACAAAGCAGAATTCAATTCTAAGGCTCCAAATCCAAGGAATTATGTTTACATACAAGCAGAGCATTTTTATCCATTAGAATTTATCAAGAGAGAAATTTGATGGTTTCCTTTCTTTGCCTCAACTGTCTTCAAGATTAACGGGGGAAACACAACAGACTTCAACAGAATATTTTGTTAGGAATATAGAACAAGGGCTCTGTAATCTGCAGTCCTTTGAAACGTGAGGCACTGCTTTTAATCCCTTCAAGTCTAATACTGGCAAGTTGAGAACAGGAACACATGAACCTAACGAATTACCAGTACCTTTTGGAATTATAGCAGAGATTAATATGATACTGCATATTTATGTCATAGTATCAAGCTTAACACTCTCAGGATGTGCCAAAATACACCTCTGTGACTGAGTGAACATGAGAATCTTCCAAGATGAAAAGTTGTCCTCATTTCAAGGAAGAAATAAAGACAAATGCAGTAGTGCTCCTACTGATGGAAACGATGCTCGCTAATGATGGGAAAGCTGGAAACGCAAACTGAGAAGCTGTCAAGCCACATGCAGTACAACTCAGTAACCTCACTGTCATCATATTACAAATGGGAAAAGAACATTGCAGTTTATCACATTATGAGCAAGGACTGTATTATTAGCATTACCTAAAGAAACCACATTGTTGTTAATGATGCAGTCTGCAAATGAGCTCATGTCTTTCCCTGTTGAAACCTTGACATCCAGCTCAAACATCCCTTCAAAAAGCAGAAACTGTAATCTGGTAATTAACTGCAATTAAGAAAACTCCACAGCCACAAACCACAAAACAAACTGTAACAATCCATTTACTCTGATTTGGTTACCCCATCTGTTTCACTCAGCTCTGTGTGCACTCTGATAACTCACCATTATTTTCAAGCAAAAGAAGTAAGAAACAAAACTCAACGTTCTTTTCAATTCCAGTTGCAGAGTCCTCAGTTGAACCTCACTGTTCTTACATAAACACAACTCCACATTTAAGCAAGACATTGAAAGACAAGCTTGCAGTCTTTTAAGGCATAAGACTGGTTGATAATTCTTCTACCTCCATAAAAGATTAGGTGCGACTTTGGAAAAGAGTTTGCCCAGAGTGGTCAGTCTTGAGTATTCAAGATGCTTTTATCCCAAGAGTTTGATATTCAGAAGAGCCAGGTACCTAAAACTTCCTCACCTGATGAGTTTTCACATCTCCATTGACTCTACTGAAGCTTCAACAGGATGGAGCAGCTAAGGACAAGTCTCCTTCACAGGCAGGCACAAAGACTTCAAGGCAAAAATCATGTCCTCATCCTGCAGGTGTGCACAGCTTCAAAAGTTTCCCTCACATGCCAAACAGTTGGATCTTAAAACATCTGAATATCTGAATATCCTGCAACAATATTTCTGCTACTTTCTTCCTTCCTTTCTTTGCTATGCTAACAGTACTTGCTCATTCTTGAGATGCAGGGGCTTATGTATTTTGACTTGGGTTGTTTTTAAGTTTGTAAAGCACATGGCCATGTTTTGAGCAAATTTATCACAATTTGAAAGCATTTTTCTTTTCCTTTATTAAGACCAAAGGGATTAAGTGTCATATTCAATATGGCAGTGCTAGGATGCTCTGTGGACCCAGAACTTTATAATTTTAGAAGGAATTTATTACAGCATTCTGAAAATAGACTTGCAGCAATGTCCCTTCTGTAATTGGTTGAAAACACGCAATTAAAAGCATTCAGGTATATATACTCAAAGAGTGTAATTCCTTGTCGTAGTAGGAACAATTGGTCTAACATTATCATTTCTGCAGTACTCCTATCTCTAGCTGTGATTCCATAAAACCCAAATTTGAGGTAAAACAGTAAAGTAGAAGTATGTGGTTCCTTTCTCTTTTTGTCCCATGGATTGCAGGTGAGTGATGCAGACCCTGTACAAAGCCTCTATTAGTGCAGCTTCATGTAAGTTAGGATGCTACAACCACTGGTTAAATCCAGAAACAGTGCTGGGATCTAGAGGAACCACAACCAGCCACAGAAACCAAACCATATCAGAAAAGTAGGCAGATGCCATCTTCTTCTCTACTCAGGAAAGAGATATTACCTTCCATGGATATAATAAATTAGGGATGTGAAATACTTTGGAACCTCCATTTCCCATGCCCTCTCCTGTGCCTTTTGTCCTGTGAGGTCCAAATTTTCCCCTTTGTGCACAGATGCTTATACCATCCTGTAACATGAGGTCTTTTCAGAACTAATGCTCCTAGTTAGTTCCCAGTAAGACCTTTTGAAGAAGTCAACTTCAAGCACAATAATCTTACCTTGCATCAAATAAGACTCTGCTGCCACTAAAATCATTTGCAGCTTCCTTTTTTCATTCTTTGCTTCCAAGACCTATCTCCATTCTATGCTCAACGCAGTCCCAGAAACATTTGATGTGTTCTTAGCTGTGCAGATCAGTTACTCAATTTATGCATGCATAGGCTTTGAAAGACTAATGTTTGCCAAGTGTTAGCCTAAAGCCAGAATACTCTTCAGGTGTCAAAAAAAGAGGAAAAAACAGAAGATCATATAGTGTAGTAAATGCTAATGAAAATGACTGGTGAGTGGGAAGAATGTATAATCTGCAGAAACAGGAGCTACTTGACTAACAAAACAGTAACAGCTTGTATCCCTGAACTGAAAAGGTCACTTAACCCTCAGAAAAGATTAATTGGATAAAAGGAGGTGAATCTACACCAAAAACAATCTGTGCTGCTTAGGTGCTAACAGAAGCAGAGCTTGCCAAGCTACAGATTTAATTCTTACCTTTTCGGCTGTTCTAAATCCAGATGAAAGACAACTGGAGCAGCCGTGGCCTCTCCAAGCAAGCGCCTGGTATAAATAAAGCTCTTTGTTTAATTTGTGCTTCTGAAAAAATGCAAATCTTTGGACATTCACTGTGTAAAGTACCATTGCTTACATTAAAGAGGAAGTACTTGTCTCCTCGTAGCATTACAGATGTTGCTATTCTAGAAAGAAGAAAATGTATTCATTATGGAGGCGAGAAATCAATGTGTAGTACACAACACAGCGGAAAGTCCTTCCTGACTTAGACCTCCTATGTTTCCAACCACTACATTTCCAAGCAGAGTTAAGACCCAAATTGAAAAGTATTTTTTAAAGAAATAACATTTTTAAAAAAAGGATAAATTAAACAACAAAAAAGTTTACGCTTTAGTGTAGGAAAATCTGATATAACTCATAAATCACGCCTTAAATCACATTAGGTATGCATGGCCATGGCATACAGGAATTAAAATCAACAAAAAAGCCCCAAATCAAAACCCAAATGCAGACTCGCCTCTCACAGATATAAGTACTGAGTTAAACTGGAAATAATTTACTTAAGAACTCTTGAGTGATGCATACCAAAACACACTTCTGTTTTCCTACCCCAGTCAGGCAATAATAATACAATACATTGTTGAACTGATTCAGAAAGGTTTTAGGTTAAGAACATAGCAGTCGCACCTCATACGATTATGATGCTCTTCCGAATGTGGTTTTAACCACAAGTGGGCCATGAACATTTCAGTAAATTCTAAGAAAACTCTTCCAGGCTGCTTTCTTCTCTGTTAGATAATAGAAAGCATTATTCTTGCATATCAACAATGACTTTTAGCCAGTAATTACAAACCCAAAGTTTCTTCTGCGGATTAATCAAGTCAATACATTTGGTGCATCATTTTCTATCATGTTGCAAATGTTACTAAACACTTCATGGCCCATTCTAGTCAAGATTACAGAAGATATAAGAAATCAACACTCACATCTGTGACCAGCTCTGGCCAGTTACACCAAATGCAAAAAGGTCTCCATCCAAACATAATGTCCCTGGGGCTTCTTGGGCACTTTCAAGATTAAACCAGAGGAAACATAACTACCACCAGTGTCAAATGGTTTTCAGTTCTTTTCCATCCCTATCACCACAGTTAAGAGAGAAGCTACCACTAAACGTTTGTACTCTGATTCTGCCTTAACAGAATCCAGCAGAATTAGAAGAGGCAGAGAACCAACTCACTACATTAATTCCACTTAGTCAGAAGCTTTTTCTCACTATTCTACCCAGAACATCCACAAGCAAGTTCAATCACATAGAAAGGTCCACCTAGACTTCATTATGCCACTTTCTTGATTAGAGACCCCTAAGTGGAGGACTAATTCATCAGAGTCAATGCAAATCAGCATTTTTTACTTGGCTGTGAAAGGGTGCCCAACACTTAAGAAATCAGAGCACTAGGAGACAACATGACAACTTTGTTATTAATTAATAACTTTTATAGCTCAAATTTTAAAATATTAAATCAGAAACAATTCAAGATTCAGAAATTAAAATCTGGAATTATATACATGCATAATTAAGAATATCTAGATTCTTCTCAATATTTACTTAAGCTTTTTGTACAAGTTCTTTCACACGACCATATTTACAAACTTATCTGTTTAAAACATATGAACATACATCTTTTATAGCATTTACAAAGTATTTGGATATAATTTTTTCTTAATAGCAAAAGAATATTTCACTGATTTGACAGATTTGGTTTCCTCATATGGTACTGGACAGGTACTTACCCAGTGGAATATCATTATTCAATTATCTAAATAAAAGACATGGAACTGGTACCCAGAATTATCACATATGGCTTTTAAACACCTCCCAAACTCAAAGGATCATCTCACAATTGCAGCCCATCTGTGGTATGTTTCTAATTAAAGTCTTGAGGCTTTGTATGGGTTAGATCCACAACACGGCAAACACGTTCTAGGCATGAACTCAGAAACAAGAATCCTTGCAATTTAAAGAAAAATAACTGTGCTTCCAGTGTATTAAGCACATATTAAGTATGTATCAAATGGGATGTGCTGACTTTTCTAGACATTCTAGCTACCTTTATAGGATGTTTTCTTGTCATGGGATAACATGGTTTTGACCAGTCTTTCTGGGGATTTACAGGAATGAAGTGAGAGAGAGGGCCATGAAGATGATCAGAGGGCTGGAGCACCTCTCCTAGGAAAACAGACTGAGAAAGAGAAGAGAGAATGCGGCTCTTGTGGAACCTCACAGGAGACTTCCAGTACCTAAAGGGGCCGACAGGAAAGCTGGAGGGGGACTTTTTAAAAGGGCATGTTGGGACAGGACATGGGGAAATGGCTTTAAACTGAAAGAGGGGAGATTTAGATTAGATGTAAGGAAGAAATTCTTCCCTGTGAGGGTGCTGAGGCACTGGCACAGGGTGCCCAGAGAAGCTGTGGCTGCCCCATGCCTGGCAGTGTTCAAGGCCAGGTTGGA
>JANHGB010048268.1:14903-25362 GCA_026283785.1 Coracopsis vasa
TGAAGTATCCTATCCTATCCTATCCTATCCTATCCTATCCTATCCTATCCTATCCTATCCTATCCTAGTCCATTCCAGTCTAGTCTATTTCAGTTTATTCCAATCTGTTCTGTTCTGTTCTGCTCTGTTCTGTTCTGTTTCAGCTGGGAGGGACCTACAATGATCATCCAGTCCAACTACCTGACCAATTCAGGGCTGACCAAGTTAAAGCATGTTATTAAGGGCATTGTCCAAATGCCTCTCAAACACTGACAGGTGTGAGGCATTGACCACCTCTGGAAGAAGCCTGTTCCAGTGTTTGACCACCCTCACGGTAAAGAAATGCTTCCTAAGCATATTCTATTCTAATCTAACTCCCTAGTAGGCTCCAAGAGACTGAAGCTCATGTATCTTGTTTTATGGCTGAATTACAGTCAATACACAAATCAGAAGATCTGAAAGTTGTGGAGCTCAAGGTCTGTCTGTGCCCCTGGGAGCAGGGACATTGCTGCCTTGGGACAACTGAGAGGGTCCCCACTCTTCTCCTAAGAGCTCAGAAGTGGGGATAGAGGAACCTGCAGGGAATGGGAGTAATGAAGCTTTTATGTGGCATCTGTCTGTCTCACCCAAAATCCTAGCAACAGATCTGTACTCCTTTGGGTGCTACATCAACCAATTCCCTGTGCTCCTCCTTTCTGGGGCTGCTCAAAAGCCATGCAAACCTGTGCTGTCTAATCTGTACCTTGTGGGGAGAGCTCACCCTCTCTACCCCACCAGAGGGATAATGCTTTCCCAGAAGCAAGTCTGTCCCACCAGTGCTCCTGCCACCAGACACCATTTGTGAATCCTTGGGGAAGCCCTGGGTGATGGATGACTGTCCCTTCCTTCCACCCAGCCTATGGGCTCTAGGGGTAAGGATGGTGGAGGACTTGTTGCAGCAGAGTCAGCACACAGATGCTTTTTACAGAGATCTAGATAGCTTTGGCATGCTCCATTATAAAGATTCAGGTACCCCTTCCTCACTGTATTCATAAAAGGCAGGCATCATTCTGACCCCAAGGAGCCTATTCTGATGCACCTCTGCCAGGAGGAGCCTCGGAGTCCTGAAGGAACAAGAAACTCCCTTATGGGCTGAGAGGAAACACGATGGTGCAAGGAAGAAATGATGTGGAAGCAAGAGGCAGATCTCTTAAGTATGTCCGAAGCAGCCCCCAACCAACCTGCCATCACCTACTGATGCAGCCTGGCCCTTCCCGCACAGCACGGTCCCGGAGAGGGTGGCTCACTCACCTGCGGCGGATGCTGCCCGCACACGACAGCGCAGCACTGTCCCCTGCTCCTGGCTGGCAGCAGTGGCTTTTCCTGGCTTTCCTTCCACTGGATCGAGCTAACGAGGGAGCTCACCGGGAGAATCTCTTCCCTTCCTCCGGCAGCCGCCTGCCAAGCAGCAGGTGCTGCTGCCCGCTCCCCTTCCTGGTGCGGCGCGGGCAGCACCAGCGATAGGCTGCAAGCCCTCACCTCTCGCCCGGGCAGGTGCATTCCCCAGCAGGGTGGCGTCTCAGCAAACCTGCTGCCGGCCTTGGAGAGGCTCCAGAGCCGCGTCGGTGTGCAGGCGCTACCCGTCCCTCCCTCCCTCCCTCCCTCCCCGGGCAGGATCTGGCCGCACACCGATCCTGGAAGGTGGCTCATTTCCTCCCAGCTGGAGGTGAAGGGGTGCCAGAGCCTGAGGGCAGCTCCCAGGCAGTGGGTGAGAGGAAGCCTGCAGCCAGGTTGGCAGCACTAGGGGAGATTTGACACATTCGGCAAGTATTTGGTGCTATGTGGCTTTAAACAAAATAGCTCCTGCACTGCTAGGCCACATCAGGACTGGGTCTTTGCATGGTGTTAGTCCAGGCAGGCACTTAAGTCAGGCAAGATGTCATTGTGGTGGCATCTCTCTGTTACCAGGCAGTTGCAGCACCCCCTCCCTGGGAGACAGTGGCATCAGCAGAGCCTACCATGCTGCAGAAGAGCTGACTTCCTGGTAATTTAGTGGAAAGTAAAAAGTGTCCATTCTGAGAGGAATTAGGGAAACAGAAAAGGACTCCTTTGAGAGAGAAAGAGAAATAAAAGGGAGTAGCAGGAACATTGAAGTCAGCAGGGGAATGGGACTCCCAGACTGAGCGCTTGTCCCCTGCTTTCTGGCTGGGCTTAATGACAGCAAAAGTGATCACTACTGGGAGCCTGAGCAGCTGGAAAATCCCCTGGAAGATGTAGGAAGAAGTGAATGGGGCTGAACAACAGCTCTTGCCTGACTAATGGAAGGGGAGGCTCAGTTATTTAAGATGCATGCTAGTTTTTTAGCAGGCTATTTGGAGGGAAGCTTAGGATACGCTAATACAATAGATACCAAATAGTGCAACAGCTTTGGGGATCTGTCTGAGTAAAATCTGACAGATCTGTTGAAACTTATGAAATATCACCTGTCCTAAACCTAAAACAACAAATGGAACATGGTGGATTTTGCTATATGAACTCCCTTGAACAATGAGCTTTCCCTTACTAAGAAAAGACTTGCCTTAGTAAGAAAAACCTTCAGTTGGGCCAGTTAACAAACACATTATCCAAGGGGAAACCTTATTCAGCTTTACAGATAGCCATATATTCACTTTTAAAAGTGGGCTGTAACTTTATAAGAGCACGAGATGCTTACTAGCACCTTTAGAAAGGTATCAACAGGAGAAACACAGGAGAAACAGACAACGAAGACCAACACAGGATGAAAGTAGAGTGTCTTTGCACCCTGAGAGAATTCAGAAGATTATTAGCATACAAAACCATAATCCAGTTACAACTTAATCCTGAAAACATTTCTACAGCACATGTGTGGGAAATTGCCCCTGGTCTAGTGTTCTGAGTGTAGAAGGGGTTTGTACCTCTATTTTGCTTCCAGCAAGTTTCTGATAAACCTCAGCTGAAACCCTCTGCTGTGCCTGACTTTCAAAGTTCTCCCTTATGAACAGTGTTTTAGCTGCTTCTTAGCCACTAAGATCAAGTTCAAAATCCTCTTGAACCTAGTCTGCCAGCTCTCTACCCCGGCTTCATCTGACAGGCCTTCTATTGACTTTGAAATCTTTCTAATGTGGGTGACACACGGGCGTACTTTTAAGCACATTAATCACCACTTCGAAATCATTCTTCACCTGTAGATGCTTCTTCCTCTTATGAGGACAAGCTTCTTCTTTTTCAGGAAGATTGATTCCATTTCTCTAAAACACATCTATTAAAGCAGTGGCTTCTGCCACTCGTTTTATTCTGATGGAGAGAGGGGAAAATTATACCACATGGGAGTCCAGCAAATTAAAATGGGTGTGTTCTGAAAATTTAAGAGGGAACTAGTTTCTAAAATATTTGTTAATTACATTAATTACATCCTCTTTCTGTACAGGAAGTATCAAGATGATTATATGGGGAGGGGAGAAGGAAGAAAGGGTGCTAAGTTAGCACATCAACAGAACAATTCCATTGTAATTTATTCCTTCTGTTCCTGTGAAAGCCGTGCTCCATATCAGTTAAAGCTGCAACATTAAAAAAGTAAGACTAAAGAAACTTAATTCCACATTCTTGGCCAAAGCACTCAGCTGAAGTCTCCCAGGTCATAGGAGCTTGTGGAGCTATCTACCTGTTTTGCCACGGTGTTAGCCTAGAAATGAGTCTAGTATCGCTAATGGTAATATAGCTTATGTGTTATCCAGCATTGGCACCACCATCTTCTGTTTAACATAGAAAGCACTTGTCACTTCTTTGCAATTCAGATTAGGAAATGGAAACAGCAATGTACTGGCTCTTAAAATACCATATAGTTCCATATATGGTATTATAACAATATATGGTATTATATTGAGTTTAAGCTCAATCAGTAGCTTAAACTTCTGATGTATGTGCAGTATTCCTCAGTGAGACAGTGTGCTATGCATTGACAACAAAGGATGAAAAAAGTACTTTTCTCCTCCCATTATTAAATAAATGATTCCCTGCCTTTTCCTATACATGGGTACTTTGTAGGGTGAGTTTTCAGAAGAATTTCACAGAAAAAACGAACTAAAGGGATTGCAGATGCTGGGAAGAAGACAAGCAAAGATTAATTTATCAAAGTTATAGAAGAGTTGTGATGCAGGGTTTGGACTTTATTGCAGATTTCAGAGTCTGAAACTGTGCTGCCTTTTTGTCCTGCTGAAATGATTGTAACAGATGAGACAATGCATCTCCAGAAAGGAGGCAGAGGCTTGAGCAAGGGCTTTAGCTCAGGTGTGCTTGACCACTTGTCAAAGGTTGCCCTCACAAGGTAATTGATTTTTAGTCTGTGACTGGATACCTGCTTGGAATAACGCTGACATCTGTCTTAAGTGTGGGGAGTTCTTTGTATGGACATAAGCAACTCAGTACTGGAAAATAAAAGGCTGATATTGAGTTTTGCAGCACAATGACAGCAAATTAGAATTCTAGCAGAAAATATTTACAGAGTTTGATGAACTCTTCTGAACTAGGACACATTATTTTTCAAGAGGAAGGTGCATACCTGTCCTAGCATGAAGGCTCAAAGATCAGTTTTGCACTAACACAAATTTATTCTTTTTCTCTTGGCTCCTTGGCCTCATGGAAAGGGAAGATTCCAGGAAAGTAGAAGGGGAAGGAGTGAAGTTGTTGCCTTGTGTTCAGAACAGTGAGTCCTGCGCGAATGCTTCTAGTGGAAAGAGTATAGAATCATGGAAGTCTAATCTATGCTGCCGCATTTCTGATCCTGCCAGGATAATACAATAATGTAAGACATCCTTGAACTAGATCACTGTTGCTGTCCTTCCAGATTCAGCTCAGGAAGATTTCCGGCTAAGAGGGGCTGAACTGGAGGGCTTTGCCCCTTTTCCTGGATTTGGTTTCGCAGGTATTGAATTTCTAGCCGCTGCATTTCTATGATTTTCTCATTTTCCTTTTCTGCATTCAACCTCAGGAGAGCTGGGCTGGGCAGCGGTTCACTGGGGGGAGCTAGAAGATAAAATCAGAGAGAACATGACAGAGTAATAAAGGTCCAGCTTGCAGGATTCTTTGGCATGAACAAGGAAATGCATCTTTCAGGTCTGAAGAAGTAGAGCTATATAACTATATATATACACTGTACTATATATACTATACGTATACTATATATAGATTGTAAAATATAACAGGTTTCACCAAGCAGGCAAGCTTGGAGAGCTTAAGAGAACTGTTCACCAAGCACAAAAAGGGCTTCTGAAATTAGTATTGACAACATGGAAAACATACAAGAAGCACTATTCACCTGTGTCTTGAATTGCTTCTCTTTTCTTGGTTAATTTTAGTGTTGACTTGAGGTGATCTATCTCGGTGAGGGCTGCTGTCAGTTCTTGCCATAAGTCATTAATTTCCTTAATCAGACTCATGTTTTCCTGCAAAACCAATACTCCCTATGAGGAAAAGCACAGGTACTGTCTGGCTCAGCAATATGTATCTTCATATCATTAGGAAGGCCACTGGACAGTAAAGAATCAGTATCACAAGCAGAAAGTAAAGGGCAATCAGGACAGTACACAACATTTCAGATAAGGCCACAGTAGATTTGATACAAAACATGGCAGTATTCAAACCATATTAGCTAAATAAACTAATATTTGTTTTGCTTTCCTAACTGCAGCTGCAGTCCAAGGTATCCTGTTCCTTTCAAGTTTCATAGGAAAGCTCAGGTCCCTTCCTGGATTGATCTAATTAATTCAGAAATAATAGGAGGAATTTCCATTTCTCCCTCCAGTGCTCATTAGTTTGCTTTTCATTTGCCACTATGTGTTTGTTCACTTTTAAATTACCTGTATCTCCTTACTAATCGTCAAAGCCCTCTTCATTGGTTCTGACAGATATCACTTTCCAATATCCCTTCCAAATTATTAAGAAATATATAAAGCATACAGAGACTTGAGATACCTTCTGCTAACATGCTGTTATGAGGAAAGGTTAGCTACGTATTAATCTTTTGTTCTTTTTTTGACAATTTTCAACCCATTAAAGTTCAATCCTCTAATTATTATTTTTTTAATAGCCTACCACAAAGCATCTTGCTGAAGGAGTTGTGAAAGTCCAAGTGAGTGTACTTTATCCATTGTTGCAACAGATTCAAAGACTTCAGCAGAACCAGCATGGGCTGATGCTAGTGCAGGATGATAAAACTGTTGCTCGTGACTCAGACAGAGGAGCACAATTAACTAAATGTTTCTTTTCTGAATTCAAGAGAAGTGGAACTGTATATTTGCCTCTTACAAAGACACTGAAATACCTTATCGCATCAACAGCTAGTGCAAATGTTAAACAGCTGCCATTATACTTTACCCAAGAATAGCAGTGCTTTCAGCTACCTGTGGTGGGTTTTTATAAGTTTTGGAACACAGCATGATTCCAACCCATGGAATTTCATCATAAGTGGCAATATTTTAAAAAGATAAATGGCCCAAAGGCATGCTTTGGATACCTCACATAATGCCAGTCTCAAGTAATAGGGAGCCCACTAAACCAAGGAGATAAGAACAAGGATTAATAGCATTTTCCTATGAAAAAAGTGTCTTCAAACCTTGATTTTTTTAAATGAGAATTTTGGTTTATAGAGATAACTACGTTGCCATAGAAGATTTACACAAGGCATATAATTTGGTTCCTTACAGTATACTTATGAAGTATTGGCACCACACAACTGAAAACTGGCAAGTAACAAAGTACAACACTTATTGCAATTATCTAGGTATAGATGCACTCAAAGAGTTCAAGTTGGCAGCAGCAACTTAAGGTGCATGTGTGTGGCAAGATACTCAATACTTCACACTGAGACAAGTACACCAACTGTGGTTTAGTTTCCCCTCAGCTGAAAGTCACTGACTGGAGGAAGATCGTGGGATGTGTTAAGGTCTGAACTTGTTGAGCAAGAACAGTTGTTCTTGCAATGGTTGTGTGTGACTCTAAATGCAGCAGGAGCTGGTGAGCTTAGGCAGCCTACTCTGAAACCATAATATTTTGTTGACTCTGAATTGTTTAATTTGGGTCTTTAAACACAGGTGAAATTTGACTGTTATGTGTTTATCCCAGAGCTTGATCCTGACAGGTACATGTGAAAAGGCTGATTTCCAAGAATCAGTCAAGGTCATTTTCTTTTGACCAGCTTTCAGGGTTAGGTCACAGCATTTCTGTTTATGTGTACTTAAGTCATGAATAACTTTGTAAGTTCACTCCAAGTGGTTGCATGCCGCTATCAAATTAAGATCTTCCGTAAATTCACTCCAAGTGGTTGCATGCTGCTATCAAATTAAGATCTTCCTTTTCATCTATTAGACAGTATAATACAAAGTATCTTGCATGAAGCAGCCTGGGCTACATAGAAAAGTCTTGTTTGGTTTTCTGGGTGCTAAAAGGCTGTGGTTGACACTGATAATAAATGCAAGGAAGATGAGGCCATCAGGTACAACTGCTTATGGTGTCTGGATGCAATCTACAGCCTAGGAAGTCCCTACAGTGCTGACTGTCAGAGACAGGAAGAACATACTACAGAAAAGATCATCCTATTTTACATGCTTCAGTTCAAGCAGTTACTTCGAGATATTCAGTGTGTCTGTTCTTATGTATCCAAGTGACCAAAGAACCGTTACAAATACAGAGGGCTGGAGGGAAAACTAACAGTCTAACAACAAGCAACTTGCCAATTGGTAAGACTAATTAAAATTATCTTGACAGTTTTAATCATGTTGCAGCAGTCACTAGTGGAATGTACCTATGAGTAGTCACTCAAAGAGGAACGCACAGCTCTGAAAATGTAAGCACAGCTGACGAATAATAGAAATACAGTGCTAGACGGCCATTGGGATGTTATTTACTTTTTCAAAGCAGGTCCTGATAGAAGTTTGTCCTAGGTAGTCTTAAAAGCCCCCTGAGAAGGACTGGAAGACCATGATAATTCCTCTTGGCTGTAAAATCTCATTAATCTACTAGACTTCAGAGAACTGCTTTTTCTTTGAAGAAACCAGGCAGGTTAGAACCTTTGATATCTTCATCTTCCAGATGTTTTATTAATTCAGTTTTAATCATCATTTTATGTTAGGCTTACTGATCCAAGACATCAAGTATTATCATTACGAGCACCATCTGTCACCCTGTTCCAGCAAGGAAATTCTTCAGGTTATTTTCTGAAGCCATCTCCTTTTGTGCTAAAGGAAACATCTAACGCACAGAAGGAATAAAAAAAACCAACCTTAAAACAAGGCCAGGGAAAAAGGTTGCTGCTGCCTAGACCTGGAGAAACACTATAAATACATGGCAAAAAGCAGATGACTTAGGAGGGGACTGAGGTCTAATGATTCGGAGGAAGCAAAATAAAGTAACAATGAAGAATGTGCTAGTGAGGGGAAAAGGAAATGCTGACTGAGCAGAAGGAGATCATGGTAAGAAGAGACTGTAAAAAGCTGTCCTCCTAGGATGTTTGGTGTGGGGCTTTAGATCCTCTCACTTCAAATGAAACCAAATTGGATCTTTGGCCCTAGCAGTCACAAGTTTACCTTGCCTTTTAAGGAACAAAGTTTCTGAGCAAGAGATCTTTGTGCGAATAGGCATGTTCATCATATGGTTCTGAACTTCCTTGCAAACCTTGATGTGAAAAGCAGAAAGTTCTGAATTCAGACCAGTAGGTGTGGGACTATGAGGCCAAAGAAGTATTTTTTAAAGACTTATTTTTCTTCCTCCAAAATTACTTCCTAAACACTAACATGCAGCAGGTTCAGCTTGGCACTCAGATACAAACTGACTATAATGGCAATTCTAAGTACTGTTGGAAATAAATTGCTTAAAAAATATCCAGCCAGCAGAGGTTCTCCATCTCCTTTTATATCAGTGAGTGGGAGGTAAACAAAAAGTATTCATGAAACAGCAGCAATTTCTGACTTCGGAAATCTTGCTCTTTTTGTCCAGAAACATTATCATTGAATGGAAATACTTGAAAAACTTAGGAATTTCTGGTGAGGAAGCAAATCAAAACTGTTTCAAAGTCCTAAGAAACCACAGTGGTAAGGCTACTAAAGTCTCTTTGGTGCAGCTGCTTCCTTTTTCCCTCTCCATATCACAAGGAAAAGGCTTATTACCTGCATAATGTGCATGTAAGCACCTTGGTGGGTTTCCTGATTCTTCACCAACTTCTTTTTTAAAGCTGCCAAATTCCTCTCGAGATACTCTCGCTGTCTCATGCACTCGGGCTGCAAATCTTTTTGTGCTATTTCAATCTCCTCCTGAGGGGGCAGAGCATGTTGTTTTAGTAATTACACTACCAGAGAAATTCATCTGCAAGGAGAAGGTGAAGGCCCCTACTCACCAAGTCTGATTCGTGCACATACTTGTTGTAGAGCTCACGGATCCCATTCTTCAGCTTTTTTGGCTCCTGAATGAAGCCCGCACAATTATGAAGGTCTGCTTTAAATCGTTTGATGAGAGCTTCCATATTTTGCTTCTGCAAGAACGATGTAGGTACATTCTTATTTGGCTCATCAGAGCACTCCATCTTGTGCAATTTTCTAGGAAGTCTAAAAGAGCTGGTGAAAGCTCTCATATACTTCCACTTACTTGGAAAAAAAAAAGTCATTAAAATAACAACTGGGGATATAAGCACTACATTTTGAATAGCAGTGATAAGTTTTAGCAGTAATAATAATCCAAGATACTTGCATTAGGTAATGTGAGTGCCATCATCCATAGATCCGAAAACCGGTGGCTGACTATCATGCATGCTATCCCCCCACTGTCCTGTCCAAAACAACCTACATTCTTATTTAGAAACAGCACACAAACAGTTAATGAGAGAATCCAAGGGACTAAATACCTATCAGACACATGCACAACTTGATTTCACATCAAGATTGCCTTCTCCTTCTCACTTGTTTTCAACCAGGCTCCTCTACCTGCTTCCTCAGTCCTGCACTGCCTGTTAAACTCCTTTCCCTTCACTTTTCCTCCCTCATGTCTGATGTGTTTGTTGTCAAAAAGAAGGGCTCCTTATCTCCCCCATTAATAAGCCCACCCTTCATTTCATCCTGTGAATACCTACATAAGTGATAGGTAGTAGCCTATGTGCTGCTCCTGTTTAGACCAAGTGTTCCCAGATCTCAAGCTTGGGCAGGAAAGGGTAGTGCGTTAAACATTTGCCTCACTGCTCTGTTAAACCCTGGAGAATATGTGTTGATTGAATAAACTGACACATCATTAACAGGATTTTTTAAACATCAACTTTCTAAGCTGGTTGCAGGCTTGCAAGTTTTCTTTGTTCCCACTGACTAAAGACTCTCCTGGTCCTTGGACACAGTATCCCTGAAGTACCTGTTTGCTCAGATTAATGCTTCTGCAGTGTTCTGTCCCCACAAACTTCATTATGTAGGACCTGCACAGTGGTTGTACCCCATACCTTCTGCCTCTC